>JAXIVJ010002934.1:32500-101229 GCA_036785665.1 Chirona hameri
GTCTCTGTCTCTGTCTCTGTCTCTGTCTCTGTCTCTGTCTCTGTCTCTGTCTCTGTCTCTGTCTCTGTCTCTGTCTCTGTCTCTGTCTCTGTCTCTGTCTCTGTCTCTGTCTCTGTCTCTGTCTCTGTCTCTGTCTCTGTCTCTGTCTCTGTCTCTGTCTCTGTCTCTGTCTCTGTCTCTGTCTCTGTCTCTGTCTCTGTCTCTGTCTCTGTCTCTGTCTCTGTCTCTGTCTCTGTCTCTGTCTCTGTCTCTGTCTCTGTCTCTGTCTCTGTCTCTGTCTCTGTCTCTGTCTCTGTCTCTGTCTCTGTCTCTGTCTCTGTCTCTGTCTCTGTCTCTGTCTCTGTCTCTGTCTCTGTCTCTGTCTCTGTCTCTGTCTCTGTCTCTGTCTCTGTCTCTGTCTCTGTCTCTGTCTCTGTCTCTGTCTCTGTCTCTGTCTCTGTCTCTGTCTCTGTCTCTGTCTCTGTCTCTGTCTCTGTCTCTGTCTCTGTCTCTGTCTCTGTCTCTGTCTCTGTCTCTGTCTCTGTCTCTGTCTCTGTCTCTGTCTCTGTCTCTGTCTCTGTCTCTGTCTCTGTCTCTGTCTCTGTCTCTGTCTCTGTCTCTGTCTCTGTCTCTGTCTCTGTCTCTGTCTCTGTCTCTGTCTCTGTCTCTGTCTCTGTCTCTGTCTCTGTCTCTGTCTCTGTCTCTGTCTCTGTCTCTGTCTCTGTCTCTGTCTCTGTCTCTGTCTCTGTCTCTGTCTCTGTCTCTGTCTCTGTCTCTGTCTCTGTCTCTGTCTCTGTCTCTGTCTCTGTCTCTGTCTCTGTCTCTGTCTCTGTCTCTGTCTCTGTCTCTGTCTCTGTCTCTGTCTCTGTCTCTGTCTCTGTCTCTGTCTCTGTCTCTGTCTCTGTCTCTGTCTCTGTCTCTGTCTCTGTCTCTGTCTCTGTCTCTGTCTCTGTCTCTGTCTCTGTCTCTGTCTCTGTCTCTGTCTCTGTCTCTGTCTCTGTCTCTGTCTCTGTCTCTGTCTCTGTCTCTGTCTCTGTCTCTGTCTCTGTCTCTGTCTCTGTCTCTGTCTCTGTCTCTGTCTCTGTCTCTGTCTCTGTCTCTGTCTCTGTCTCTGTCTCTGTCTCTGTCTCTGTCTCTGTCTCTGTCTCTGTCTCTGTCTCTGTCTCTGTCTCTGTCTCTGTCTCTGTCTCTGTCTCTGTCTCTGTCTCTGTCTCTGTCTCTGTCTCTGTCTCTGTCTCTGTCTCTGTCTCTGTCTCTGTCTCTGTCTCTGTCTCTGTCTCTGTCTCTGTCTCTGTCTCTGTCTCTGTCTCTGTCTCTGTCTCTGTCTCTGTCTCTGTCTCTGTCTCTGTCTCTGTCTCTGTCTCTGTCTCTGTCTCTGTCTCTGTCTCTGTCTCTGTCTCTGTCTCTGTCTCTGTCTCTGTCTCTGTCTCTGTCTCTGTCTCTGTCTCTGTCTCTGTCTCTGTCTCTGTCTCTGTCTCTGTCTCTGTCTCTGTCTCTGTCTCTGTCTCTGTCTCTGTCTCTGTCTCTGTCTCTGTCTCTGTCTCTGTCTCTGTCTCTGTCTCTGTCTCTGTCTCTGTCTCTGTCTCTGTCTCTGTCTCTGTCTCTGTCTCTGTCTCTGTCTCTGTCTCTGTCTCTGTCTCTGTCTCTGTCTCTGTCTCTGTCTCTGTCTCTGTCTCTGTCTCTGTCTCTGTCTCTGTCTCTGTCTCTGTCTCTGTCTCTGTCTCTGTCTCTGTCTCTGTCTCTGTCTCTGTCTCTGTCTCTGTCTCTGTCTCTGTCTCTGTCTCTGTCTCTGTCTCTGTCTCTGTCTCTGTCTCTGTCTCTGTCTCTGTCTCTGTCTCTGTCTCTGTCTCTGTCTCTGTCTCTGTCTCTGTCTCTGTCTCTGTCTCTGTCTCTGTCTCTGTCTCTGTCTCTGTCTCTGTCTCTGTCTCTGTCTCTGTCTCTGTCTCTGTCTCTGTCTCTGTCTCTGTCTCTGTCTCTGTCTCTGTCTCTGTCTCTGTCTCTGTCTCTGTCTCTGTCTCTGTCTCTGTCTCTGTCTCTGTCTCTGTCTCTGTCTCTGTCTCTGTCTCTGTCTCTGTCTCTGTCTCTGTCTCTGTCTCTGTCTCTGTCTCTGTCTCTGTCTCTGTCTCTGTCTCTGTCTCTGTCTCTGTCTCTGTCTCTGTCTCTGTCTCTGTCTCTGTCTCTGTCTCTGTCTCTGTCTCTGTCTCTGTCTCTGTCTCTGTCTCTGTCTCTGTCTCTGTCTCTGTCTCTGTCTCTGTCTCTGTCTCTGTCTCTGTCTCTGTCTCTGTCTCTGTCTCTGTCTCTGTCTCTGTCTCTGTCTCTGTCTCTGTCTCTGTCTCTGTCTCTGTCTCTGTCTCTGTCTCTGTCTCTGTCTCTGTCTCTGTCTCTGTCTCTGTCTCTGTCTCTGTCTCTGTCTCTGTCTCTGTCTCTGTCTCTGTCTCTGTCTCTGTCTCTGTCTCTGTCTCTGTCTCTGTCTCTGTCTCTGTCTCTGTCTCTGTCTCTGTCTCTGTCTCTGTCTCTGTCTCTGTCTCTGTCTCTGTCTCTGTCTCTGTCTCTGTCTCTGTCTCTGTCTCTGTCTCTGTCTCTGTCTCTGTCTCTGTCTCTGTCTCTGTCTCTGTCTCTGTCTCTGTCTCTGTCTCTGTCTCTGTCTCTGTCTCTGTCTCTGTCTCTGTCTCTGTCTCTGTCTCTGTCTCTGTCTCTGTCTCTGTCTCTGTCTCTGTCTCTGTCTCTGTCTCTGTCTCTGTCTCTGTCTCTGTCTCTGTCTCTGTCTCTGTCTCTGTCTCTGTCTCTGTCTCTGTCTCTGTCTCTGTCTCTGTCTCTGTCTCTGTCTCTGTCTCTGTCTCTGTCTCTGTCTCTGTCTCTGTCTCTGTCTCTGTCTCTGTCTCTGTCTCTGTCTCTGTCTCTGTCTCTGTCTCTGTCTCTGTCTCTGTCTCTGTCTCTGTCTCTGTCTCTGTCTCTGTCTCTGTCTCTGTCTCTGTCTCTGTCTCTGTCTCTGTCTCTGTCTCTGTCTCTGTCTCTGTCTCTGTCTCTGTCTCTGTCTCTGTCTCTGTCTCTGTCTCTGTCTCTGTCTCTGTCTCTGTCTCTGTCTCTGTCTCTGTCTCTGTCTCTGTCTCTGTCTCTGTCTCTGTCTCTGTCTCTGTCTCTGTCTCTGTCTCTGTCTCTGTCTCTGTCTCTGTCTCTGTCTCTGTCTCTGTCTCTGTCTCTGTCTCTGTCTCTGTCTCTGTCTCTGTCTCTGTCTCTGTCTCTGTCTCTGTCTCTGTCTCTGTCTCTGTCTCTGTCTCTGTCTCTGTCTCTGTCTCTGTCTCTGTCTCTGTCTCTGTCTCTGTCTCTGTCTCTGTCTCTGTCTCTGTCTCTGTCTCTGTCTCTGTCTCTGTCTCTGTCTCTGTCTCTGTCTCTGTCTCTGTCTCTGTCTCTGTCTCTGTCTCTGTCTCTGTCTCTGTCTCTGTCTCTGTCTCTGTCTCTGTCTCTGTCTCTGTCTCTGTCTCTGTCTCTGTCTCTGTCTCTGTCTCTGTCTCTGTCTCTGTCTCTGTCTCTGTCTCTGTCTCTGTCTCTGTCTCTGTCTCTGTCTCTGTCTCTGTCTCTGTCTCTGTCTCTGTCTCTGTCTCTGTCTCTGTCTCTGTCTCTGTCTCTGTCTCTGTCTCTGTCTCTGTCTCTGTCTCTGTCTCTGTCTCTGTCTCTGTCTCTGTCTCTGTCTCTGTCTCTGTCTCTGTCTCTGTCTCTGTCTCTGTCTCTGTCTCTGTCTCTGTCTCTGTCTCTGTCTCTGTCTCTGTCTCTGTCTCTGTCTCTGTCTCTGTCTCTGTCTCTGTCTCTGTCTCTGTCTCTGTCTCTGTCTCTGTCTCTGTCTCTGTCTCTGTCTCTGTCTCTGTCTCTGTCTCTGTCTCTGTCTCTGTCTCTGTCTCTGTCTCTGTCTCTGTCTCTGTCTCTGTCTCTGTCTCTGTCTCTGTCTCTGTCTCTGTCTCTGTCTCTGTCTCTGTCTCTGTCTCTGTCTCTGTCTCTGTCTCTGTCTCTGTCTCTGTCTCTGTCTCTGTCTCTGTCTCTGTCTCTGTCTCTGTCTCTGTCTCTGTCTCTGTCTCTGTCTCTGTCTCTGTCTCTGTCTCTGTCTCTGTCTCTGTCTCTGTCTCTGTCTCTGTCTCTGTCTCTGTCTCTGTCTCTGTCTCTGTCTCTGTCTCTGTCTCTGTCTCTGTCTCTGTCTCTGTCTCTGTCTCTGTCTCTGTCTCTGTCTCTGTCTCTGTCTCTGTCTCTGTCTCTGTCTCTGTCTCTGTCTCTGTCTCTGTCTCTGTCTCTGTCTCTGTCTCTGTCTCTGTCTCTGTCTCTGTCTCTGTCTCTGTCTCTGTCTCTGTCTCTGTCTCTGTCTCTGTCTCTGTCTCTGTCTCTGTCTCTGTCTCTGTCTCTGTCTCTGTCTCTGTCTCTGTCTCTGTCTCTGTCTCTGTCTCTGTCTCTGTCTCTGTCTCTGTCTCTGTCTCTGTCTCTGTCTCTGTCTCTGTCTCTGTCTCTGTCTCTGTCTCTGTCTCTGTCTCTGTCTCTGTCTCTGTCTCTGTCTCTGTCTCTGTCTCTGTCTCTGTCTCTGTCTCTGTCTCTGTCTCTGTCTCTGTCTCTGTCTCTGTCTCTGTCTCTGTCTCTGTCTCTGTCTCTGTCTCTGTCTCTGTCTCTGTCTCTGTCTCTGTCTCTGTCTCTGTCTCTGTCTCTGTCTCTGTCTCTGTCTCTGTCTCTGTCTCTGTCTCTGTCTCTGTCTCTGTCTCTGTCTCTGTCTCTGTCTCTGTCTCTGTCTCTGTCTCTGTCTCTGTCTCTGTCTCTGTCTCTGTCTCTGTCTCTGTCTCTGTCTCTGTCTCTGTCTCTGTCTCTGTCTCTGTCTCTGTCTCTGTCTCTGTCTCTGTCTCTGTCTCTGTCTCTGTCTCTGTCTCTGTCTCTGTCTCTGTCTCTGTCTCTGTCTCTGTCTCTGTCTCTGTCTCTGTCTCTGTCTCTGTCTCTGTCTCTGTCTCTGTCTCTGTCTCTGTCTCTGTCTCTGTCTCTGTCTCTGTCTCTGTCTCTGTCTCTGTCTCTGTCTCTGTCTCTGTCTCTGTCTCTGTCTCTGTCTCTGTCTCTGTCTCTGTCTCTGTCTCTGTCTGTCTCTGTCTCTCTGTCTCTGTCTCTGTCTCTGTCTCTGTCTCTGTCTCTGTCTCTGTCTCTGTCTCTGTCTCTGTCTCTGTCTCTGTCTCTGTCTCTGTCTCTGTCTCTGTCTCTGTCTCTGTCTCTGTCTCTGTCTCTGTCTCTGTCTCTGTCTCTGTCTCTGTCTCTGTCTCTGTCTCTGTCTCTGTCTCTGTCTCTGTCTCTGTCTCTGTCTCTGTCCTGTCTCTGTCTCTGTCTCTGTCTCTGTCTCTGTCTCTGTCTCTGTCTCTGTCTCTGTCTCTGTCTCTGTCTCTGTCTCTGTCTCTGTCTCTGTCTCTGTCTCTGTCTCTGTCTCTGTCTCTGTCTCTGTCTCTGTCTCTGTCTCTGTCTCTGTCTCTGTCTCTGTCTCTGTCTCTGTCTCTGTCTCTGTCTCTGTCTCTGTCTCTGTCTCTGTCTCTGTCTCTGTCTCTGTCTCTGTCTCTGTCTCTGTCTCTGTCTCTGTCTCTGTCTCTGTCTCTGTCTCTGTCTCTGTCTCTGTCTCTGTCTCTGTCTCTGTCTCTGTCTCTGTCTCTGTCTCTGTCTCTGTCTCTGTCTCTGTCTCTGTCTCTGTCTCTGTCTCTGTCTCTGTCTCTGTCTCTGTCTCTGTCTCTGTCTCTGTCTCTGTCTCTGTCTCTGTCTCTGTCTCTGTCTCTGTCTCTGTCTCTGTCTCTGTCTCTGTCTCTGTCTCTGTCTCTGTCTCTGTCTCTGTCTCTGTCTCTGTCTCTGTCTCTGTCTCTGTCTCTGTCTCTGTCTCTGTCTCTGTCTCTGTCTCTGTCTCTGTCTCTGTCTCTGTCTCTGTCTCTGTCTCTGTCTCTGTCTCTGTCTCTGTCTCTGTCTCTGTCTCTGTCTCTGTCTCTGTCTCTGTCTCTGTCTCTGTCTCTGTCTCTGTCTCTGTCTCTGTCTCTGTCTCTGTCTCTGTCTCTGTCTCTGTCTCTGTCTCTGTCTCTGTCTCTGTCTCTGTCTCTGTCTCTGTCTCTGTCTCTGTCTCTGTCTCTGTCTCTGTCTCTGTCTCTGTCTCTGTCTCTGTCTCTGTCTCTGTCTCTGTCTCTGTCTCTGTCTCTGTCTCTGTCTCTGTCTCTGTCTCTGTCTCTGTCTCTGTCTCTGTCTCTGTCTCTGTCTCTGTCTCTGTCTCTGTCTCTGTCTCTGTCTCTGTCTCTGTCTCTGTCTCTGTCTCTGTCTCTGTCTCTGTCTCTGTCTCTGTCTCTGTCTCTGTCTCTGTCTCTGTCTCTGTCTCTGTCTCTGTCTCTGTCTCTGTCTCTGTCTCTGTCTCTGTCTCTGTCTCTGTCTCTGTCTCTGTCTCTGTCTCTGTCTCTGTCTCTGTCTCTGTCTCTGTCTCTGTCTCTGTCTCTGTCTCTGTCTCTGTCTCTGTCTCTGTCTCTGTCTCTGTCTCTGTCTCTGTCTCTGTCTCTGTCTCTGTCTCTGTCTCTGTCTCTGTCTCTGTCTCTGTCTCTGTCTCTGTCTCTGTCTCTGTCTCTGTCTCTGTCTCTGTCTCTGTCTCTGTCTCTGTCTCTGTCTCTGTCTCTGTCTCTGTCTCTGTCTCTGTCTCTGTCTCTGTCTCTGTCTCTGTCTCTGTCTCTGTCTCTGTCTCTGTCTCTGTCTCTGTCTCTGTCTCTGTCTCTGTCTCTGTCTCTGTCTCTGTCTCTGTCTCTGTCTCTGTCTCTGTCTCTGTCTCTGTCTCTGTCTCTGTCTCTGTCTCTGTCTCTGTCTCTGTCTCTGTCTCTGTCTCTGTCTCTGTCTCTGTCTCTGTCTCTGTCTCTGTCTCTGTCTCTGTCTCTGTCTCTGTCTCTGTCTCTGTCTCTGTCTCTGTCTCTGTCTCTGTCTCTGTCTCTGTCTCTGTCTCTGTCTCTGTCTCTGTCTCTGTCTCTGTCTCTGTCTCTGTCTCTGTCTCTGTCTCTGTCTCTGTCTCTGTCTCTGTCTCTGTCTCTGTCTCTGTCTCTGTCTCTGTCTCTGTCTCTGTCTCTGTCTCTGTCTCTGTCTCTGTCTCTGTCTCTCTCTCTCTCTCTCTCTCTCTCTCTCTCTCTCTCTCTCTCTCTCTCTCTCTCTCTCTCTCTCTCTCTCCTCCTCTCTCCTCTCTCTTCTCTCTCTCTCTCTCTCTCTCTCTCTATATATATATATATATATATATATATATATATATATATATATATATATATAAACTCATCGGATATCGCTTGCTTATGCAATATGTATTGATAGCTGATTTAAAACAAACTTTCCTTAGTAAAAGTTGCTTAGATTGTCTTCTAATCAGGGAAAGCTTAAATTTGGTGCCGATTTTAGGCGTTTTGGGAGGGCGGGGGGGAGCATGGCCGCTACCCCCTGGATCCGTTAGTGTGTGTAGCACGCATTGTAACGATCACAAAATGTGTTGTGTTGACAAAATGTGCCAGGGTGCCGATTTTGATAAATGTTGTTAGTCACCGAGGCATGAGAAAAACCTTATTTTTAGAGTAATTTGCCATAAGAGCGCGAAAAATGGAAGTGAGTTAGCGGCTCTTTGTCGGTGTCAGCCTCGTTTTTTCACCTCTGAATGTATTAACTATATTGTAATAGTAAACAATCATTGAAGAATACAATGACATTTGTATTAGGATTTGGCTATGGATCTAACAGACGACGAAATGTCTTTTTTAAACATCCGTCGACGGACCGACGGCCGTCAGCAGATCAAAATGGATCCGGTGTGAATCGGACTGTATCAATGGTACAGTCTGATTCACACCGGATCCATTTGGATCTGCTGACGACCATTGGACCGTGAACGGATGGGTTTTAAAGACATTTTGTCTTTTCTCTGTTTGATCCATAGCGAAATCCTAATACAAAGATGTCATTTTATTCTTCGAAAATTATGTATCATGGCAATGTTATTAATATGTTAGTCGTAGCATTGTAGTCAATTGTTCAATGGACAAAAAGCAATCGTCTACGGAATAACGGTGATCGAATCCATATTGGAATACAACAGAATAATAGACCTATATTTGAAAACATTCTTGAGTCAAAGGTGGCAGTCAGCTACGCCTGTTGTTCCTGAACCTTTTGTTCTAAAATTCGAACGATTGCTGATATGTTCGTTCACTTTCTATGGATGTTTGGTAACATTATTGCCTTCCTGAACGCGAAAATTAGCAAAATGAGCATCATGACTTAAAAATGACGTCACAGGTCAGTGACCTGACATGACCTGAGTATAATTTACGAGCACAAGTGTAGCGTGGTACATATCCTATTCAAATCTCCTATTAAAACTATGTGTGATCATTGACAGTAGCCGGCCGGCTTCAAGACCGAACCCAGCCGGCCACCGCCCTTCTCTCCAGACACAAACGACACTGGTAAAAAGACCAGTGCGCGTCCGTCTAGACCGCACGTTTCAACAAAGTCATGATGGCCGCCATTAGCAGGCAGCCATTAGCAGTCAGTTATGGCCCGCAGGGAACGCGATGCGCGTCCGTCTAGACCGCACGTTTCAACAAAGTCATGATGGCCGCCATTAGCAGGCAGCCATTAGCAGTCAGTTATGGCCCGCAGGGAACGCGAGCCTGGCGAAGCTCCCTCTGAATCCTATCATTCAACGTGAACCCGCACCGTCAGCGAACCACATCATTCAGCATGAACCCGCGTCACCAGAACCGCCACACCCTTCCCCTCCCCATCCCACCCCCTCTCCCCCCAGCCTCCCCGACGCACGCGCCACCGGCGCACCGCGGGACGTCACGGGTCTCAAGACGTTACCTACTAAACGCATCGACGGGAGCGACACAAACGACAGCATGCAACGGCGGCGTAAGCAGAAGAATAAAATAAATCAAAGTAACAAGAGGAACTGATGGGAAGTTAATGATTGAAGAACTGACGCCAAGATCAAATCGTGAAAGTAATTAATCACCATATCCTATCGACATATCTATGATCGGCGGTGGAAAAACGATAGATCATTACGGATTAAGTGATATGATGGACCAATCTGGATGCAAATGCAGAGGCTATGACCACAACGCCTTACCAAATCACTGTATCAAGGATATAAATGATGTGTAAAATATCCAGACCGGGTATGAAAACGCATTCACAAAAGGAGAGAAACTACCATTTAAGAGAATGCAGGTACAAGATAGATCAGCAAGAAATATGCAGCACCAGCAACGTATCACGAAACAAGAACAAAAAGGGCGTATCCCCGCTATCAACAATTAAATCCGCCTAAAGAAGTCAGATAAGTTATTTTTCCAGAAGGTTCTAAGCTCAAAATTGAAGAAGAAAAGGCGTCAGCAGCTTGAATAATTAGTAAGCACCAAGTACAGAGACGCTCGGCCAATCAGAGGACGCAGGGTCTTGTCACACCCTGCAGCCTCCGGCATCCAGCTGAGCCAGGAGACTATATAAGGACGCAACGTCGCACAGAAGGGAGAGACGCAGAGAGGAGGACAGCCGACGACGGGAGGAGGCAGACTGCACGGGCGGCGGGAGCCGCCCGCTGGACGAAACGACGCGGACAGGAGATCAGGAATCAGGAGGAGACGGAGACTGGAGGACAGCCGCCGACAGCCGCCGCCGGACAGAGGTGACAGCCGCCGACAGCCGCCCGCCGGGCAGAGGTGACAGCCGCTGACAGCCGCCCGCCGGACAGAGGTGACAGCCGCCGACAGCCGCCCGCCGGACAGAGGTGACAGCCGCAGACAGCCGCCCGCCGGACAGAGGTGACAGCCGCAGACAGCCGCCCGTCGGGCAGAGGTGACAGCCGCAGACAGCCGCCCGCCGGACAGAGGTGACAGCCGCCGACAGCCGCCCGCCGGACAGAGGTGACAGCCGCAGACAGCCGCCGCCGGACAGAGGTGACAGCTGCAGACAGCCGCCCGCCGGACAGAGGTGACAGCCGCAGACAGCCGCCCACCGGACAGAGGTGACAGCCGCCGACAGCCGCCCGCCGGGCAGAGGTGACAGCCGCAGACAGCCGCCGCCGGACAGAGGTGACAGCCGCAGACAGCCGCCCGCCGGACAGAGGTGACAGCCGCCGACAGCCGCCCGCCGGGCAGAGGTGACAGCCGCAGACAGCCGCCCGCCGGACAGAGGTGACAGCCGCCGACAGCCGCCCGCCGGACAGAGGGGACAGCCGCCGACAGCCGCCCGCCGGACAGAGGTGACAGCCGCAGACAGCCGCCCGCCGGACAGAGGTGACAGCCGCAGACAGCCGCCCGCCGGACAGAGGTGACAGCCGCCCGCCGGTGAGAGTTGACAGCGCTACAATGTGAGTGTTCTCTGCCGCAAGGATGCCACTGTAGTCTGCTCATTCCTTTCCACCCCCCGTTCTCCCTAACTTTGCCAGGCCCGTGACCCCTGCCAAACGAAATTAAGTAGCATATCATGCCAGCCAATTCGGAGAGAGAAGCTAAATTATGTGAGTTAGGTTACCATCCAGACTGGGAACTTTAAAATGGGTACGTAGCGAAGTAACAAGTAGCGGGTAGGTGTATGTAGATGGGGCAAGTCAGTAGGCCTCGTGTATGCGGTAAGAATGGTATTGTGTGTGCGTATGTTCTCGGTGTCTAGTTTCCGCGGTGACGGAACCACGCGTTAATTGAGAGTACATCAGAGATAAACATTGCAGTGCTGGTTCAGCGCATTTTCCGGAATCAGTACACTTACCGATGCTTTGTATATACGCACGATAGGAATTAAGTACTGTTCGGTTCTACAATCGTGTAATACTTACGACATTGTAGTCAACGTGGTTCAAACTGATGTTCACTCAGGCACGGTTAAGCTGAAGTTGACCGACAGTAGATTTTAGGCATCTGTCGTATCATCTATTCAATCGCGAATACACGTTGGTATTTTAGAATTGGAGAGGTGTATGAAAGTGGGTACTGAACTGAGCCGATTGATGAATAGACGACACGAGACCGGGGCTAGGGCATTCTGATAACGAGCCCAGCGCTTTTCAGACTATTCAGATACAGGTTGGCAAGGTTATGAAAGTATTTAACTGCCTCATGATGAGGAAAATGCATACAGATCTACCTGGTCTGTTTCATTACAATAAATTAGGGTTTACAGACAGGAAGCGTGGCTCATCTAAGGCAGTGGTGCACGGTAGATACAATACTGGAAAACCGTGGCGTTCTCATTAAAGTGTACGTCGAGTAAGGAATGGGTGCTGCCATCTCATGGAATCCCGAAGGTTTCTTATCGCATAAATTCTAGTAAGGCTATAGAAGGATCATTTTCCCACTTTGGTATAACTTACCGTTACTCACCACGAAATCGGCTGATGGGCCGTCAGCACGACCGCAGCCGTTAGTACGGCCGCAGCCATGAACCATTGCCCTTGACTGACGGTGTATTCATTTATCGGCCTACTAAAGGGAAAGATGGCCGCCGTATGTAACGGAAGAACCCGGCGACGTGACGTTACCGGGGCTGGAGGGATCTCCTCTCTTAACGGTGAAGGAAAGTCTGTACGGTTGTAGATTTGGAAAATAGGACACAGATACAAATCGCGTTTACACCAATGCAAAGTCCACAACGAGAGAGCTGATAATGGAGACAATAAGTGTTGATTGTAATGGTGGAAGCTAATTATTTACAACTAAGCTGGAAGAGTGAACTAGTAAGGAGGTAATTGTAAATGCATTAACGAGCCCAGGTTATGCAAAGTCCGAAATTTAACAGGGAAGAATGGAGCCGAAGAGATGGGAAAATTACTATTAAAGGGCTAGACTAATAGGCATTGTGCAGCTGCCCGTGGGGGACTATCACGACACAGGACCGCGAAGGAAGAGAGTTAATCGAACCTAGATGCAGAGTATACTGATGTAGCGCCGATGGGTGGCGAGGGCGTTGAGACGCATATGATTAAAGGGGTACTGAAGCTAACGCGGAGACCAAGGCTCAGGGCAATCCGAAGGACAATCGAAGGAAGTATCCAGTAATGTGTCTCGGCAGATAGCATTACATATTCCAGCAGGGCGAGGTAAGATAATTGTACCATGGCTGATAATACTCACAGTCAAGTCAGGGCCGGCCAGAGATTAAATAGTATCGGAGCTTGGAGAAGAGGCATGACGGCTTGTGTGCCCCATCCTTGTATCGAAAATCTATCAGCGTGGCGAAACATGTAAATGAAAGTGCTCGTGGAAAATTATGCCCAGACCGAGTGATATCGGCTGGCCGCATATCACAGGGAGGTTACAAGTAGTTGAGTCCGAGACTGCGGGTGCCAAATGCCCCGAGGATGATAGGTTGGCGCAGAGACAGGAGGGCGAGGGAGGGAGGAGGAGGCCGGACGTGCCTCAGAAGTCACTCTAGGTTAGACGGGGAGATCTCCTCTAGAGATTCCCGGGCGCCTGCAGTCGGTATATAGGCAAGGACATCCGCATAGCCCACCGTCGATGCCGGTCGATGTTAACTCAGAAAGTTGGTCCGGCGGAGCCCCAGGTTGTGGCCCGGATGGAGGTCATAGGTCCGGAGAAGCCCAAGGTGGTGGGCCCGGATAGAGGACCCAGGTCCGGTGGAGCCCAGGTCGGAGGCCCGGACAGTAGGTATAGGGGCCTCTCCCGGACAGAGAGGATAAGACGGGCAGTAAAGCGTAGTCGGTGTTTCATATAAGTCCTATGGATAAACTAGCTCCCTTCTAAAGTAGGAACCGGACGGATTACATTGAATACATATATTCTGGGCGGCCCACGCAGCAATGCTGTCGTTCAGCGGAGCGCTACTAGGATTTCGTATTGATGAGGACATTTATCCTACCTGGGAGTCACTCATCCAGCTGGCATCCGACACTACTGGGAGGGAATTTTGGGGGTGCACAAATCACTATGGGGCGTATGAAAGCGGAATGTCTGTAGCTGAGAGAGTGGCAGTGAGGATGACGAAGGATAGTTCTTAGGTTAAGACCCAGTAGGAGTGGTGCAAACTCGAGTCAGGACAGCCGGACGGATCATTACTCGAAGGTAAGTAAAACGTAGCAACGCTGGCATACAAGTGGGCGATTAGGGTTTGGGAGTTAAGCAGATGTTAAATGGGGAGGGATAACTGGACGGATGACCTAACTTACGAATCGACTTAAGATTTTAAAGAAAGATCTGAATCACGAAGGTTGGCAATGGTCACCAGGGCGTCACACCCGACGCTAATCCTACACACCTCCCCGTTGTTTCGTCCTCACCCTCATGGGCGAGACCCTGCCTCCCGTCCTCGAGCAGTGAAATGGCATGTCGGTGAACCAGCCTATACGATGGACCAGGATGATCAGCCGCTCAAAATTTAAAAGCATCTACCACCATCAGATGTTTTGTACGCGGAAGGGGATCTTGCTACGCTACGCTATACATACATCTGTCTCTGTCTACATCTACGCTATCCTACATCTACTCTCTAAATCAGTTTCTCATCTCTCATCACTTCGAGCGGACCTACGAGCCGGACAGGTCACTTCAGGTCACTGCAGAACACTGCAGAACACTGCAGGTCACTGCAGAACACTGCAGGTCACCTAAGGTCGAGCTGAAGAGGACAAGAGGGATCAGCAGTTCCCATTAAAGCCAGAGGGACCAGCAGTTTCCCACTACAGCCGGACGAGATTCTTCTTTCCCCATCTCTCCTTTATCCCTCTTCATTTTCTTTCCTCTACCCTCCTGTACCTCTCCTCCTCTCATAACTTCTTCCCCATTCCCCTCACCCTTCAATGTATCCCTCCACTGTTATCCCACTCTACAACGTACCCCTCCCTGCACACGCAAGAGTGGAGCGTAACCCGGCCCAGCTCCTTGTTCCCTATCATACCCTCCCACTCTCCCTACCCCTATGACCCCCTGTCATTCCTCAACGCTACACAAGGTGTCATTAAACATGTTGATGACGCAAACACCCTTTTAGGTTAGAATGTGATCGCATTTCCTGGACTTATATCCAGAAACCGCCTAGGATGACCGCAAGGGCCCAGGGCCAAATGCCAACAAAAACTCAAATGAGCCACCTTTTTAGACTTCATTTTCGGAATCAGTGTGAAACACGGAACCAGGAAAGCTAGGATGCCAATTGATTCCTAACAACAAGTGCAACATGCAACACCCTAAATTGCCATACCTGTCATACTGCATTAGCCATCCTTGTAACGTGCCTTTTCATCCGTTTGGTTTGGCCCATTCAACGCTTGGGAAGGAGGACCTTTTCACACTCGGGAAGGGGGCCCTTTCTAGGCGCCGCCACCCCCCCCCCCCTGGACGAAATCCTGGCTACGTGCCTGGTCGAGGCGAACCTTCCGATTTCATCAACCTGCCCCATTTTTCCGAACCCTAAATATATATAAAATATGTATCGATGTCGAGGGTTATACAGAGTCTGCGTATGTTTTTTAGTAAGTGCGATAATGCAGTGCGCTATTTAGTAACCAGCGTTTTGTTTTGCAAAGTAGAGATATGTTATCGAAAGAAAGGCTTTCACAGCCATAAGCCGCCGTAGCTCAGAGGCAATATGCATGTCTTTCATGTGGGGGCCGGGTTCTAATCCCGGCGACGGCAACTCGCTTTTCAGTCATTTTTCACGTAATTGTGTGTTCATAGGTTTTACGGTAGCACATTTGCCTAACCAGTAACCACTGCATGGGGACCAGAACCGCCCCCGATGTATTCTCCAAGTATGTATTATGAATCGCCAGTTATAAATGACCTCACAATGGAGCATCCTTTCATAATGGATAACCCTCTGTATTACATACAAAAAATAACATGTTGCGCAACACAAAATTATACACATTTATGACTAGATGCGCCTCTAAGGGTCGTGAAGTTTTCACATTATACCCTATTGTATTGATTTTTGGCGATGTTAACCTGCTACTGCATCCCAAACCCCCCCCCCCAAAACAAAAAAAAATGTTCCGCCCTTGGTTCCGGCTATGCCCCAAGCATTGCCCCTCAGGTAAGTGCATCGAGGATGAGATGATGAGGCAAGAATGTCAAACGGCATGCCAGCTGAAAACGAAGACATGCGAAGACATCAGTCATCTGCTGAAGGAATGCAAGCCAAGTTGACGAAGACATGGAACGAAATGAGAATACGCAGCAACGAGAGGCAAGGGCGACAATGAACCGCTCTACCGGACATGCTTATATTAACCCTATAGCGATGCATGGAAAGAATCTACTCGAAAATGTCATTTTACTACCAGAGTCTACGCTTAACCCCAAATGTTACGCATCAGCAACTGTCTCACACTCAACACAACCAGCATCCTATTCTCCAACCAGCATTGTCTGCCAACGCGCCTTTCGACACATGTGCCCCCACCGGATGTGCCAGGGGGCCGCCCCGTCGAGGCAGTCCCGTCCGGACCGCATTCGCTGCCTGGCCACGCGGCCGTGTCTCTGCTCAGTGAACCAGAACCCTTCGCTGCAGTATAGTGTTCGCCCTCTCTCATAGGTAT
This sequence comes from Chirona hameri, assembly GCA_036785665.1. Lineage (NCBI taxonomy): Eukaryota > Metazoa > Arthropoda > Thecostraca > Balanomorpha > Balanidae > Chirona > Chirona hameri. Next base: position 48,033 of record JAXIVJ010002934.1, read on the forward strand.
TGTTTTGTACGGATACCGAAGCTGTTCAACCTTGTTTTTGTCAGGATCCTCGTAATATGTGCCTACACAAGTATAAGATTGTGAATTGCGACATTATATAAATAACGTATCCACGCAGTACAGTGGCGACTGGTGGTTGCCAGGCTAGTCGAAGTGAACCTCCTCGTACACCTGTACGTTCACGTGGCGATGCCAGTGACCATGGTACTAATTGGCGTCATGCACATGGACCCACTGCCCTGCGAAACGGTCAAGCTTGTCGGAGCGGACCTCCTCGCGTACGTAGACGTTCACGTGGCGATGCCAGTGATCATGGTCCTAAATAGGGCGTCATGCACATGGACCCACTGCCCTGTGTAGTGGACAGGCTTGTCGGAGCGGACCTCCTCGCGTACGTAGACGTTCACGTGGCGATGCCAGTGATCATGGTCCTAAATAGGGCGTCATGCACATGGACCCACTGCCCTGTGTAGTGGACAGGCTTGTCGGAGCGGACCTCCTCGCGTACGTAGACGTTCACGTGGCGATGCCAGTGATCATGGTCCTAAATAGGGCGTCATGCACATGGACCCACTGCCCTGTGTAGTGGACAGGCTTGTCGGAGCGGACCTCCTCGCGTACGTAGACGTTCACGTGGCGATGCCAGTGATCATGGTCCTAAATAGGGCGTCATGCACATGGACCCACTGCCCTGTGTAGTGGACAGGCTTGTCGGAGCGGACCTCCTCGCGTACGTAGACGTTCACGTGGCGATGCCAGTGATCATGGTCCTAAATAGGGCGTCATGCACATGGACCCACTGCCCTGTGTAGTGGACAGGCTTGTCGGAGCGGACCTCCTCGCGTACGTAGACGTTCACGTGGCGATGCCAGTGATCATGGTCCTAAATAGGGCGTCATGCACATGGACCCACTGCCCTGTGTAGTGGACAGGCTTGTCGGAGCGGACCTCCTCGCGTACGTAGACGTTCACGTGGCGATGCCAGTGATCATGGTCCTAAATAGGGCGTCATGCACATGGACCCACTGCCCTGTGTAGTGGACAGGCTTGTCGGAGCGGACCTCCTCGCGTACGTAGACGTTCACGTGGCGATGCCAGTGATCATGGTCCTAAATAGGGCGTCATGCACATGGACCACTGCCCTGCGAAACGGTCAAGCTTGTCGGAGCGGACCTCCTCGCGTACGTAGACGTTCACGTCACGTCTGCGTATGTTTTTTAGTAAGTGCGATACTACAGTGCGCTATTTAGTAGCCAGCGTTTTGTTTTGTGAAGTAGATATGTTATCGAAAGAAAAGCCTTCCCAGCCATAAGCCGCCCTAGCTCAGAGGCAAGATACATGTCTTTCATGTGGGGGGCCGGGTTCTAATCCCGGCGACGGCGACTCGCTTTTCAGTCATTTTTTTCACGTAATTGTGCGTTCATAGGTTTTACGGTAGCACATTTGCCTAACCAGTAACCACTGCATGGGGACCAGAACCGCCCCCGATGTATTCTCCAAGTATGTATTATGAATCGCCAGTTATAAATGACCTCACAATGGAGCATTCTTTCATAATGGATAACCCTCTGTATTACACACAAAAAATAACATGTTGTGCAACACAAAACTATACACATTTATTTATGACTAGATGCGCCTCTAAGGGTCGTAGCGTTTTCACATTATACCCTATTGTATTGATTTTTGGCGATGTTAACCTGCTACTGCATCCCCAACCAAAACAAAAATGTTCCGCCCTTGGTTCCGGCGATGCCCCAAGCATTGCCCCTCAGGTAAGTGCAACGAGGATGAGATGATGAGGCAAGAATGTCAAACGGCATGCCAGCTGAAAACGAAGACATGCGAAGACATCAGTCATCTGCTGAAGGAATGCAAGCCGAGTTGACGAAGACATGGAACGAAATGAAAATACGCAGCAACGAGAGGCAAGGGCGACAATGAACCGCTCTACCGGACATGCTTATATTAACCCTATAGCGATGCATGGAAAGAATCTACTCGAAAATGTCATTTTACTACCAGAGTCTACGCTTAACCCCAAATGTTACGCATCAGCAACTGTCTCACACTCAACACAACCAGCATCCTATTCTCCAACCAGCATTGTCTGCCAACGCGCCTTTCGACACATGTGCCCCCACCGGATGTGCCAGGGGGCCGCCCCGTCGAGGCAGTCCCGTCCGGACCGCATTCGCTGCCCGGCCACGCGGCCGTGTCTCTGCTCAGTGAACCAGAACCCTTCGCTGCAGTATAGTGTTCACCCTCTCTCATAGGTATTGTTTTGTACGGATACCGAAGCTGTTCAACCTTGTTTTTGTCAGGATCCTCGTAATATGTGCCTACACAAGTATAAGATTGTGAATTGCGACATTATATAAATAACGCATCCACGCAGTACAGTGGCGACTGGTGGTTGCCAGACTAGTAGAAGTGAACCTCCTCGTTCACCTGTACGTTCACGCGATGGTGCAAGTGACCATGGTACTAATTGGAGTCATGCACATGGACCCACTGCCCTGCGAAACGGTCAAGCTTGTCGGAGCGGACCTCCTCGCGTACGTAGACGTTCACGTGGCGATGCCAGTGATCATGGTCCTAAATAGGGCGTCATGCACATGGACCACTGCCCTGCGAAACGGTCAAGCTTGTCGGAGCGGACCTCCTCGCGTACGTTGACGTTCACGTCACGTCTGCGTATGTTTTTTAGTAAGTGCGATACTACAGTGCGCTATTTAGTAGCCAGCGTTGTTTTGTGAAGTAGATATGTTATAGAAAGAAAAGCCTTCCCAGCCATAAGCCGCCCTAGCTCAGAGGCGAGATACATGTCTTTCATGTGGGGGGCCGGGTTCTAATCCCGGCGACGGCGACTCGCTTTTCAGTCATTTTTTTCACGTAATTGTGCGTTCATAGGTTTTACGGTAGCACATTTGCCTAACCAGTAACCACTGCATGGGGACCAGAACCGCCCCCGATGTATTCTCCAAGTATGTATTATGAATCGCCAGTTATAAATGACCTCACAATGGAGCATTCTTTCATAATGGATAACCCTCTGTATTACACACAAAAAATAACATGTTGCGCAACACAAAACTATACACATTTATGACTAGATGCGCCTCTAAGGGTCGTAGCGTTTTCACATTATACCCTATTGTATTGATTTTTGGCGATGTTAACCTGCTACTGCATCCCCAACCAAAAAAAAAATGTTCCGCCCTTGGTTCCGGCTATGCCCCAAGCATTGCCCCCTCAGGTAAGTGCAACGAGGATGAGATTATGATGAGGCAAGAATGTCAAACGGTATGCCAGCTGAAAACGAAGACATGCGAAGACATCTGTCATCTGCTGAAGGAATGCAAGCCGAGTTGACGAAGACATGGAACGAAATGAAAATACGCAGCAACGAGAGGCAAGGGCGACAATGAACCGCTCTACCGGACATGCTTATATTAACCCTATGGCGATGCATGGAAAGAATCGACTCGAAAATGTCATTTTACTACCAGAGTCTACGCTTAACCCCAAATGTTGCGCATCAGCGACTGCATCACACTCAACACAACCAGCATCCCATTCTCCAACAAGCATTGTCTGCCAACGCGCCTTTCGACATATGTGCCCCCGCCGGATGTGCCAGGGGGCCGCCCCGTCGAGGCAGTCCCGTCCGGACCGCAGTCGCTGCCTGGCCACGCGGCCGTGTCTCTGCTCAGTGAACCAGAACCCTTCGCTGCAGTATAGTGTTCGCCCTCTCTCATAGGTATTGTTTTGTACGGATACCGAAGCTGTTCAACCTTGTTTTTGTCAGGATCCTCGTAATATGTGCCTACACAAGTATAAGATTGTGAATTGCGACATTATATAAATAACGTATCCACGCAGTACAGTGGCGACTGGTGGTTGCCAGACTAGTCGAAGTGAACCTCCTCGTACACCTGTACGTTCACGCGATGGTGCAAGTGACCATGGTACTAATTGGAGTCATGCACATGGACCCACTGCCCTGTGTAGTGGACAGGCTTGTCGGAGCGGACCTCCTCGCGTACGTAGACGTTCACGTAGCGATGCCAGTGCAATGCAAGGACGGCCAGACTACTCAAGCGATGGGAGGGGGCTGAGGACCACAGGGCTGGCGAGGTCCCGGCCCCCTCGACGAAGAGGAGCTGCGCCGCCAACTGCTGCGGTGTAGCCTGAAGAAGGCACCGGGCCTGGACGGTATGCATAGAGCACCTCAGACACCTGGGTCCCCGGACAAGGACGCACTGCTCCGGCTCATCCAACACCTCGTGACAGGCGGGAGGTTCCCAACGAATGGAGACGGGCCACCATCGTCCCCATTCCCAAGGCGGGGAAGAACAAGAAGAAAGTGGCCAGCTACCGCCCCATAGCCCTCACCAGTCACATATCCAAACTGGCTGAGCGGAAGATCCTGGCGAGACTCAACCACATTGTAGCCGAGAAGGGACTGGTCCCGCCGGAGCAGGCGGACTGGTCCCGCCGGAGCAGGTGGGATTTCGGGAGGGGTGGTCGGTGAGGACAACATCGGCCGCCTCGTTCAGCAGGTACAGGACGGCTGGAACCGGCCGAAAACCCGGCGAGCGGACCCCCGGAAGGCACGACGGCCCAAAAGTATGCCCTGGTCGCGTTTGATTTCGCGCGGGCATATGACACGGTTGGCCACCGGATCCTCAGGCTGAGGCTCCTGGAGTTGGGCGTACTAACACACTACGCCCGGTGGATCTGGCAGTTCTTGCGGGTCCGAAGGGCTCGAGTGGAACTAAATGGCACCAGCAGCGGCGAGCGGAGATACAGTGCAGGCCTCCCGCAAGGGAGTGTCCTGTCGCCGACCCAGTTTTTGTTATGGTCGGCGCCGCTGGCCGCAGCGCTCCAAGAGGTCCCAGACACCTCTACGCGGACGACACGGCGGTACTCTGTGGCGGACACAACCTGGAGCTAGCCAGGTCCTGGGCTCAGGGAGCGGCGGACACTGGTTCGCTGAGCACACACAAACAAGATGAGAGTAGCGGGTGACAAGACCCAGCTACTGGTGCTCTCACAGTGGGCCAGAGACTCGAACTGTGACATCCGAGTGGTGGGGCCAGGTGGTCCGGGCCGGGGCACAACTGGCGTCACCCTGGACCGACTACTCCACTTCGGTCCCCACTGTCGTGCACTGAGGGAGCGCACCCGGCCAAGGCTGTGGCAGCTTAAGAAGCTGATAGGCCGCAGCTGGGGCCTGGAGGAACAGCAACTGCGCATGATAGCGCACGGCTACATCCGCGGCGGCATGGCCACTGGTGACACCGCGCACGCTCGTATATTTATATGCTCGCAGATCGGTCGCACCATTTCATGAATACTTATCTTGAGGCGAAGTGGGAGTGTTTTCGCCAAACGTTTTTGCGTGAACTTGACCGTCGCCCATGTCTGTTCTGTTTCGACGACACACGTCATGCCATTGTCCGCTCGCACACTAACACTACATCAACAGAGAAGAGCAGCACTTGAGTCTCAAAGTCGCCAGGGATATAAGACGTGCAACATTCAGTTCTGCGCGGTATTTCGTCGCGGCCTGCGAAATTTTTAGGGTCAGCAGATTGTACGGAAAGGCCGTACACGTTTGTGGCATGTCCTGAGGCGTAAGCAGGCACAAGCACCATCGCTAGATATCACTCCCGATGCTTTAAACGACTATTATGTTTCAGTCGGACCTCTTACAGCTGCATCTGTCCCTCCCGCCACAGCGCCCCTACCTGTGCGGCTGACTCGCGTCATCACATCAGCGTCCAAGGTTCACCCCATCGTCATCCACACACTCCATGTCACTGTTCTCAGCATGAAACCATCCTCAAACTGCGGTCTTTGCGGTCTGAGCATTTCAATGTTTACAAAGTTATTTCCGTGCATTGGCTTTTTCCTGCTGGATATAATCAATTGTAGCTTAGTTTCTGGCATTGTTCCCCCAGCCTGGACATATGCTCTGGTTATCCCGATCCCAAAAGGAAAAAAATCCAACGAGCCTAGCGACACACGACCAATACCCTGCAACCGGCCATCATGAAATTGCTAGAAAAGGTGGTTCAATGTCAGCTGACAGGATACTTAGAGGGTTATCATATTTTGTCAGATGCCCAACATGGATACCGGAAAAACTTGTCTACCAAATCGGCACTGAATGTGATAAGCGACAAAGCGCTCCAGGCTATGGATGACTGAAAAGTAAGCATCCTAGTGCTACTCGATCTGTCCAAAATGCTCTAGGTTGTTCCGCACGAAAAATTGCCAAACAAAATGGCCCTGTATGGAATAGACGCCACGTGGTTTGAGAATTACCTTTCCAGCCATACACAGCAGGTCCAGGTAAAAACTAACGGCAACTCTCCATCATGTCTCGCCTCAAAAGCAATGATATGGGAATCTATCAGGGCGGAAGATTGTCGCGTTGCTCTCCGCCATGCTGTCTGTCGGATGATCCACACCGAAGTTAACAGCCTGTCCCCGGACCTAATACAACCAACAGCACCGCATAGATGAGGACGCCGCCGCACCCGGGCAATAGTTATGCGCAGCGATGGTTTACCATCGTGGGAGAAAAGGCAGCCGACGAGGGTGTGAGCGAATGCAATAAAGTGAAAAGAAATGTTAATAGAACGAAAGTGTAGAGGAAATTGGTAGACAATGTCGAACGGATTACGGAAGTGTAGACGAATGTGATGGAACGCAAATGAAGATAAAACGACGGCACGGAGAGTGTGCGAAAGCGATGGAACGGAAGTGTATTCGAATATGGTGGAGCGAAAGTGTAGACGAAAGCAATGAGACAAATGTGTTTTCGAACGTGCAGATGAAACTAAACCAGAATCCAAGAAAGCGAAAACTTAACGTGAACGACAAAAACAAATCGACCAAGAAACCTCAGAGCGTCAAGATCCTACCGGTCGCAGATGCCGCACGGTAGACAGGCCGCCAAGAAAACAGTACCTCATGGCATACATAAGAGCTGTAACTGTCTTCCTTGACCTCATTACAGCCTACGACAAAGCGTATTATTTGTGAACCCAAGACAGCGAGAACCGAGACGGTGGCTGGCCAACCGGCACCCGTGCTGGTGGTTGGCGTTTGCCGGTGCGTGTAACCAACAGACAGTCACGACTCACGGCTCGGCAGGCGCGGCTATACTGCACCACCTAGTGTCCCTGCCGGCCGACTGCCAGTCCAGGACGGCAGCGGCTGCCGGCGCACAGTGGACGATAACGGCCTGCTATCGCGACATGGGAGGTGAAAAATAACAATTAAAAAATGACTATTTAATACGGCTCATTCTCAAGAAAAATATCCATAGCATGAAAGTTTAACACCGATTCGCCAATAAAATGGTTTATTTGTATATGCCATGTCTTCAAACACACTATTGTTCAGCCGCCGATATTGGTATGGCGCGCCTCATTCTCATCGCATGGATATATGCTAATGTGAGAGGCGAAGAACGTTTCGTAGAGGCTTTGTGGTATTTTTTCTTGAAAGTACAAATCATCAGCAGCCCGAAATACCTATATATGACCTTTTCATGGGAATGAGCAATTTTATATTCTAACATTAAGTGAGGTATGTTATGTGAAGTGGCTGACCAACAGAATACAAATTTGAGGTAATCCTACAATTTTCATTCCACGGTTCTCCGCTTTGATGATAAAATTGTCTGCCTCGTTAGAGTTTATACTTTGTGCCTATTAAAAGAAACTTTGCGCATATTTGCGCTTTTTATTTTGCAGTTTATTTTTATAGTGTACATCACTATTAACTCTGCGCCATTACAATGCCCGGATCTCTGCCGTCTCTTAGTTAACTGGCCGTACAAAGGCCATTTTTTAAAGATAAAAGGTCTAAACATAGAAAATGACAATGGCTACAAAGGCAATCTCGGATTTTCGAAAATTTTGTATTTTTACCCCCAACATAAAAATATATCAAAAATATTTTGTTTAAAAAGATGCCCTCAAAATCAGACTTTTCAAACATTAAAAAAAACGGAATATATGTTGGAGAACCGCATATGGCCAATACCCAAACCAAATTTCAAAGCAATATCTTAGTTTTTGACCGACTTATGGCTCCCTAAGTAAGAGTAACGCATGACGTCATATTTGTTATTGCGTTGTTGGCTTTTATTGACCTGATAAGACAAATAAATGCCAGCACTGTATATCTGAGACAAAACCGGTTTAGACACATGCCTTTTGTAGTTATATTTATCAATTTCAAATTTTGACTTCGTGACCTGACCTTGATCTGAGCTGAGCTTGACACTAACTTCACTTAAATGAGGTCATATGGTAAAATGACTGTCACTATCGAATTATACGTGTACAATAGCCCATAAAACATGTGTCGTATGACTTTCGTAGATTTTCTGCGCATAGTGACCTTTTGTGGCCTGATCTCGACCTTTACTTTTGCCAATAATCTCACTAGCTCACGCGGGATGTGTATTATACCTTTGGCAGCATTATGGGTGATCATGGTTGCAATCAAAAGTTTTTGATGGAAAGTATGGCCCATAAACTCAAATGCCTCGATTTTGACCCGACTTTGACCTAATGTGACTTCAATTCCACAATTTCGAGTATGCTTTAGATCAGAGGCGGAACTTTTTGTTTTTCGTTGGGGTTGTAATTGAGTCGGCGACGGGGGGGGGGGGGGGGGGGGGGTAGTAAAAGCGACTAATGATACAAACGAAGTATGTGCAAAATTGAAGTTTAACACCTTAGAATGAACATAGGTTGTATTACCTCATTACTGACGTATTTTAGCAACAGCGAGGTGTGCAATCTTAACAAATTGAAAGTATCATGGTTGGGTCAAAGTAGGCAAAGACTACCTCATGGTAGCTATTATTAAGGTTGTACATAAATGGTGTGACTCAGCAACTAGCCATTTCTTGCAAGAAAGGCACCTCCTCCTGGTGATGCCAATGGTCCAGGTCCGGTCCTTTTATATATTACAGTGAGATATAAAAATACATATAACATATTTGATATTTCCCACAACTCACAAGGCCATGGGTGGATAATTGTTTTCAAAGTTGCCCCGGCCGAGGACAGGGGCGCAACCAAGGGGCCCTAGGGGGCACGTGGCGGGGGATGTCCGTGAAGTTAGTGACGAAATCGGATTCGAATGCAGCGTCTAGTAGAGATTTGCTTCAAAATGTGGGAACAGTTCAATTAGGGCGCGCTGATCACGCAAATGACATTCCTTTTGACATTCAAGGTCATCTTCAAAATCATCTTCAAGGTCAAAGGACGGGGTGGCTCAAAACGACCCGAAGTTATTGTCCGATCGCAAAACAAAATAATGGTATAATTATATTGCTCGGGTCAATATCTAGGCGCAGCTTTCGAAACCTCACTGGAGGCAAATGACCTCGACCCTCATTTTCAAGGTCAAAGGACTGACGTACCGAAGTTATATATAATAACCCTATAATATATTACTAACCCGAAGTTATTGTCCGATCGCCAAAATAATGGTCTCATTCGATGCCTCGGGTTAATATCGACCCGATGTTATTGTCAAATTGACAAAATAATGGTCTCATTTGATTCCTCGGGTCAGTATCTGCCGTAACCTTTGCAACCTCACACGTGGAAAATGACCTTGACCCTCAATTTCAAGGTTAAAGGACTCAAAACGACCCGAAGTTATAATCCAATCGCCATTGATTTTGAAATTGAGGGCCAATGTCATTTGCTATGAGTGAGGTTGCGAAGGCTACGGCTATATACTGACCCGAGGAATCGAATGAGACCATTATTTTGTCGATCGGACAATAACTTCGGTTAAGATTATCGTGAATGTCAAAATGAATGCCATTTTCGTGATCAGCGTCCCCAATTGACCTGTCACCACATTTTGAAGCGAATCGTTACTCGACGCTGAATTCGAATCCGAATCCGTCGCTAACTTCATGGACATGCGGGGGAATCACGATTGAGGGCGCCTCTCCTGGGCGTCTGGACACCGAAGGTGCCACTCTCGAGTGTATGTGGCGCCCCTTGAATCGTGAGTGCCGGCGGCACCCCTTTAGATCGGGCAATATGCCTCCTTTAGACCGGAGATAACGACCCCAACTGTGCCTCCCCCGAAAATACAAGTTTTCTGACCTGCCCGAGGTGTTCACTAAGACAAAATTGGCAAGGCTCAGCCTCCCTTGACTACCCCCCCCCCCCCATTTCGAAAGCGCACCGAAAGCGCAATTTTACCCATATTTTTCACAGATAGTCGTACCAAGTATGCATTTTTATGCTGGGATTATATTTGCGTTTCTGTTTTCTTTTTAAATAATAACTATGGTCTTGCAAAAAAAGGTCTCTCAAAAGTGGCTGCTCCGGCCCCGCCGGGGCAACTTTGAAGTTGCCCCGGCCGCAGCCGGGGCTGCCCTATAGGATTCTCCACCCATGTACAAGGCAAACAAATTAGGCGAGAACCAAACAACATTATTTTAGTAAGGCAATAAATTAATCCCATCACCGAAATGACTAACTTTATCACCGTAAATGACTTAAAATCACCGAAACGTCACAACATATTGAGGATTCTGGGCTTCGGCCGATGGACTTCTCTAAAAATATGTAAACTGACTCCAAGGGTTAGGTTAGGTGAGGTGAGGTGAGGTGAGGTGAGGTGAGGTGAGGTGAGGTGAGGTTAGGTGAGGTGAGGTGAGGTGAGGTGAGGTGAGGTTAGGTAAGGTTAGGATAAAAGCTTGAGAAATAAATGGTGATGCTTTAACATGGAAGTCAATGAGAAAGTGGTCATTTCGGTGATTGATTAACCCTCGCCCTACGTTTTTGTTTTGTTTTTTTATTTTTTATTGTGCACATTCTCGCTTATAGCATGACAACAATGCTGTAACGCGCAGTATAGTAGCAGCAGGGACACATTCTCTCCGACACACGCTCACGCTGTGCACACGCGACAGTTCAGTCACACGCTACGCATTATGTTTTTTTCCGAACATGACCCACAACCCCTCTAAAGTACACATTACAACATGCTGGCCCCCACTTCACGGTTCAGCTCGTAAACGGCCTTAGAAAAGCAGGAAATTCCCCGTGTTGTCAAACACACCATGCCACTTTTTCTTACTTTTTCTATCTTGCCATTTTTTTTTGCTATCAGAAATTCTGCTTGATAATGTTGCTTAATTATTCCCTTGAAGGATTCTAAACGTAACTGAGATAATCTTTCGCTTTGCCCTAGTTTACATGTTACTATATGTTGCTTAAGTAGCAACATTATTAAATTTACGACAGGAGGCGCACCCGGGATGCCAAGCAAGATATTTTCATGAGACATACAATGTTCAGATAATTTAAAAGTGTGCTCTAATTTACTCATTTTTAGCTCCCAGAGGGGTTTCACATCTTCGCAGTCGCAGAAGAAATGTTGCAAGGTATCGACAGCAAAACAATTGAGACATAGCGGGCTACCCGTAATACCCCTGGTACATAGGAATTTTCTGGTGGGAATATATCGGTGAACAATTCTGAAGTGAAGCGACTGAATCCTGGTAGAATTGGTGCATTTATACGGGACAAGATGTATGTTACGCCAGCTGTGAACGTTGACACCTTCTGCTGCCCATTTTATTTCGGCTGTGGGTTGATGTCCAACGACAAGTCGTTTATAATAATGTTGACTTTTTACATATTTCAAAGACATTCGGGTGTATTCGGTAACGGGGAAGAAAATGTCCTCCCTATCTTCGCCTCCAACTGTACAGTTGGGACTTCTGTAAACCAACTCTTTCCAATCCCTGGGAATCGCACTCGTTAAGCTACGGATGGAGAGGAAATCGATTCTTAGGCGTGGGAATTTATGTATTATCTGGTGATAATCCATAATTCTGTCAGTGTTCCCAACAATGTCGTCAATGATAACGATGCCGCATCTGTACATAGCCTTCATAAATGCAGGTTTCGCATTGATTATAAGTGCATCGTTATGCCAGAGACTTTGCAATCGGACTTGGTAAGCGCTATTCACTGGTGTTGCGCACAGATTGTGATAGCTACTTATAATGTCTTTATAAAATTTAGGGATTTTCAATTGCTGTAGATAGCTTTCACTCATATTATTTTTAATTAGATCATTTGCCTTGTATTCGCGTAGGCGGCGTTGTAAAATTTGCCTCCATGGAGCGTCGAGGCAAGTAGCTATTCGTTTAATCCAAGTCAACTTGAGGGACGCATAGAAGCTGGAAATATCTAGTGCTTTCATGCCACCTTTTTCCGTTGTCTGAAACAAGGTCTTTTTGGCAACTTTGGGAGGTCTTCCACTCCACAAAAAAATGCATGATTAGTCTCTGGATTGCATCTAAGTCTGCCCTAGGGATATGCGCACACATTGCTAGATAGACAATCTGTGAAGCTAAAAGCGTTTTGGAAACCACTATGCGGCCTTTTAAGGTCAGGCTACGCTGTGACCAGGAGTTTAATGTATGTTTAATTTTGCGAATTACTGGAGCTACATTTTCCTCATCACATCGTTTTGTCGCACTGAACCAGATCCCGAGGATTTTAACCATCGATACTGCTTCGATGTCTTGTATAGTATCACGGACGAATCGGTACTGTCCGAGCCAAAGTAGCTTTGTTTTGCGTAAATTCAATTCCAATCCAGAAACCTGTTGAAATGTAGCGAGCATCTCAAAAGCATGCTCAGCTGACTTTGTGTTCCGAAGGAACAGAGTTCCGTCGTCGGCGTACTGGCTGATCTTAATCTCTTGGTCATTGATCACGATCCCTTTGATGTTATCCGCTTCCCTTATCTTAATCGCTAGCAATTCTGCAGCTAAAATGAAAAGTAATCCACTCAAAGGTGACCCTTGAAATGTGCCTCTTGTACAGGGGAACCATTGTGATGTATAGCCATTGTTCGAAACTGAAAGCTGCGCCCCGCTATATAGCAGCGTTACCCAGGATCGTAAGTTAGGACCAAAATTAAAGCAATCAAGAGTGAACAGCATGAACTCATGCTCAAGAGAATCGAAGGCGCTTCTGTAATCCAAAGCAAGCAGAAGTCCTTCAGAATCATCCATGTTGCAATACTCAATAACATCCGCAACAAGTCTAAGATTTTCGCCAATGTACCGACCTTTTAAAAACCCTGTTTGGCTTCGATGAATTAATTTGTCTATAACCAGTTCGAGCCGAATAGCCATTACTTTCGCTACTAATTTATACAATACATCTAATAGACATATTGGTCTTTTATTTTCCAGTCTCCTCTGGTCATCTTTTTTTGGAATGAGTGTCAAGACACCCCTTCGATGTGTAATTAAAAATTTGTCATTTTCTCTTGCTTCGTTGATATATTCTATTACTATGTCTCCAAGATCGTCCCAAAAGGAAGCACAAAATTCGGCAGAAAATCCTGATATCCCCGAGGCCTTATTCCGTGCCATTTTTGAAAGAGCAACCTTACCCTCTTGTTTCGTAATGGGCCCTTCACATGCGGCTTTTTCTTTTTCGGACAAACGAGGAGCGTTATTGCCCGGGGCAAAACGCTTAAACTTGTCCCTGTTTATGTGCCTCGACGCGTAAAGTGTCTCATAATAATCGGCACATTCTTTTAATATCGGTTTATTGCCCCTTACGATGGACCCGTCGTCCTTTCTAATTGCTGTGATCGCCTTTTGAGCAGTTTTCTGCTGTGCCATTCTAAGAAAGTACTTAGTTGATTTTTCACCCTCTTCCATCCATATTGACCGTGATGCGAGAATGGCAGCTTTTCCTCGTTTTAATTTTTATCTCATTGGCGGCTCCTGTCATACTCATCCTTTACTTGATCGCTAGATGATTACAACAATCCTGCGTCCAATTCGCTTACTTTATTGTATAAAAGGTTCCCGGCGGCCGGCGCGGCGGGGAGCCCGGGGCGGGTGGCGGGCCCGCCGAGCGAGGGAGAGAGGGAGCAGCGACCAGCCGACTGCTCCCGGCACCGGGGACCCCGATGGGCCCTGTCGTGTAGCGTGCCAACAACCATCCGTCACCACGACAGGGTCAGTGACGCAAGACAGAGACGACCCGCTGACGCCTGCTACTCCGTCAGACCAAGCGGCGGCAGCGGCGGCGGCCGCCGGCCCATCCGACGCGGCTACCAGCGAGCGGCCGGGGCCGGCGCTCGCTGCAACCAACCGACACACCGGCCAGACCCAGCAAGCAGCGAGTCGGCCCACATCTCACACCGAGACCACGAGGCCTGCTCACACTCTCGCGATCGGCCATGCGAATGTCCGGTCGCTGATCCCGAAAATGGACTGCGTTAGTCTGATAGTGCTTGATCACGACCTTGACGTGATGTGTATCACAGAGACGTGGCTGACAGATCGTGTCACGGACAGGATATTAGTGTTTCCCGGTTACAGGCTGGTGCGCAGGGACCGGCCGACCCGGCGGTGCCAGAATCGTGCTGTGACAGCGAGCCGTGGTGGTGGTGTCGCGATATTGTACCGGGAACGCCTGAACTGCGCCGTCCTACCCATCTCCAGCGCCAGTGAAGCCTGCGAGTCGCTGTGGGTGTCGGTGAGCTGCGGTGGGCGGCGCTCGGCCACCGTGGGCGTTGTCTACCGTCCCCCGTCTCAGCCGATATTAGGAGGCCTCGACGAGATACACGACCAACTTCGCGCAGCTGTCGCCACTGGTAGACCCGTCTTTTGTCTTGGTGATTTTAACATCGACCTTCTGCGTCCTCAAACTCCCACTGTGCGCCGCTATATTTCAATTTTAAATGATTTGAACCTTTGTCAACTTGTTGTCACTTCCACCCATCTGGAACCGACCGCCACACTCCTTGACCATATAATCACCAGTATGCCGGATCTGGAGAGCGCCGTCTCGGTGCCACCGGTACCGATTGCAGACCACCTCACCACCATTCTTCGCGCGCCCTTCAGGCGTCAGCACTCGCGTCCTACGCCTTTCCGAGCTCGCCCCTGGCGCAAAGTAAATTGGGACGCGCTCAGTTTACATCTGCTGCTGTCAGACTGGGACCCGTTATACCGGGCCGCTGACATCGAGGGGAAGTTGGAGGCGTTCATGCGTGTATGGTCGTCTGCCATCGATGTGCACTGTCCCCTGAAAACTGTGACCCCACGTCGCCCACGCTGCCCGTGGTTGGAGGGTAACCACGAGCTGCGCAGTGTAATGCGTGAGCGCGACCGGGCCTACCGGGAATGGCACAGGTACGGTACGGAGACCGCCCTTATCGAGTATCGGCGGCTCCGAAACCGGGTTAAGAGTTGCTGTGCCCAGGCGAAACGCGACTTTCTGTGCGCGACCATGCTGTCTGATCGTGCGAGTTTCTGGCGCGGGATCCGTGAGTTCGCCCTTCGACCCACGAGAGGAGGCGGCGGCGCCGAGGATATGCCGATGGACCGAGCTGACGACTTCAATCGCCATTTCGCCTCAGTCGGGCCTAAGATAGCTGCCGAGCTGGCAGCCGGCTGCCACAGCGTGCCACCTCTCCCTCCGAGACCACCGTGCGTCACCACAGCCCAGCTAGTCTTAGAACCGGTGACCTTACCCATGCTTTCTAGTGCCTTGAAAGAACTGTCCTCTTCTAGGGCTGTTGGACTCGATGGTGTGCCGCTACTTGCATTGAAAAACTGTTTCGCTGTCTTAGGGCCTCACTTGCTTCATCTCGTCAACACTTCTGTCATCACTTGCGTCTTCCCAAGTGACTGGAAAATTGCCTCAGTTCTCCCTCTTCATAAATCTGGGCCTCGCGATGCTCCTGGCAATTTTAGGCCGATATCGATTTTATCAGTGTTGTCAAAATTATGCGAGAAGGTTGTATGTACGCAGTTGTCGGCGCATCTCGTTTCCCACAGCCTGTTGGCGCCTTCACAATACGCGTACAGGCCGTGCCACTCGACGGAGGATGCCGTGGTCGACGCTGTGGAATGGATGACGCGCCGGATCGACGCGGGACATGTCGTCGCCGTCACCTCCGTCGACCTTAGTAGAGCCTTTGACAGCGTTGACCACGGTGTCCTCCTGACCAAGCTACAGTGGTACGGCATCGATCCCCGATGGTTCCGGAGTTACCTCGATGGTCGGCTGCAGGTGGTGAGAGGCGGATCACTATCCCTTCCTTTATCCCACGGCGTCCCTCAGGGGTCCCTCGTGGGCCCACTCCTCTTCAGCATCTTCACGAATGACCTTGCATCGTACCTTCCTCACGGGCGTCTGGTGTCCTACGCAGACGACACCCAGCTCCTCGACTCTGCCCTCCCAGCACACCTATCCCTACTAAAATCCCGCCAGGAGGATACCATCATTGCGGTCCAATCCTACTTCACTGCCAACTCCTTAAAGATGAACCCCACCAAGACCACGCTCCTCCTTGTCGGTACTCCTCAAGCCCTTAAAAAGACTCCATCCTTTCAGCTCAACATCTCAAACCACACACTCAATCCCTTGCCGTCCGTGAAGATGCTGGGGGTCACCATGGACCGTAACTTGTCCTGGGAGGAGCACATTTCCAATTTAGTCAAAAAGTGCAACTCCATCCTGTTCTGTCTGTATAAAATTCGTCACCACCTCACACCCGAGACCCGCCAACTCCTAATCCAGACACACGTGTTCCCCCACATACTGTACTGCCTCTCCGTCTGGGGCGGGGCCGCTGACTGCCACCTCAGCCGGGTACAAAAGGTGATAAATTTCGCGGCAAGGATCGTCTCGGGTGCGCGGGGTCGTGATCATATCTCACCGATCGTGGAGTCGCTAGGCTGGCGTGGTATACGCGACCTCGTTGCGCGCCGCGACTGTATCGGCGTCTACAGAGCCTTAAACGATCCCCGCGCCCCGGCAGCGGTCCGATCGCTATTCATCCCTCGCACCGCTGTGAGTGAGCGCCTCACGCGGGCCGCGGTGGCTGGTGCTCTAGAACTGCCCGTTTTCCGGCTATCCATGTCGCGCAGGGCTTTTTCCTATAGGACGGCCTCGTCTTGGAACCACCTGACGCCGGCCGTTATGGCCTCCCGGAGCCTCGCCGTGCTAAAATCCCAACTCGAAAATTGTTACGACGGTGTGTGAAAGCTTGAATTCGTTCGTTTGATTAACATAGTTACCACGATTTCTTGTGTGTGTGCGATGCGTGTTTTAAATTGTCTGTCGTGTTTTTCGTTTGTATCGCCCAACTTGTATCCTTTTCACTCGAATCGAACATTAAGCCATTTATATGGAATGATTCGCAAATACATGAACAGTGATTCCAGTCGAAGTTCGCGCGCTAATGTTTTACTACGCTTAATTGCAATTACTCTGATGCTGCTTAACAACATTTCCACCTTAACGCCCTTGGCTATATCACCGTTGTATATGCTTACCTTGGTAGTCGCATCTATGATCTCGGACCTTACTGATTCATTAAACTCATCATCTTCCAGCAGATTGTTGTTAAATCTCCAAATTCCTGGGCCGCGTTGCTCAGAGGCTATGTCTATATCGAGAACAACAAAGCTATGGTCACCAAGAATGCCTACATCGATCCTTGCTTTTGCTGTATTATCACGAACCAAACTACAACTGGCGAAAATGTAGTCAATGCGAGACTGCTGCAGTGGGGCGAGTCTCCGCCATGTGAACTGTTTGGTTGTTGGGTGTTGAGCTCTCCAACAATCTTCTAAAGCAAACTCATCAAGTAAGTCAAGTAATTTTATTGTGGCTCTCGTTCTTTTAAAGGTCTTACTGCCAGAGTCTATCGCATTGAGTTTTATGTTAAAGTCACCGGCTAGCAGTGAATTGTGGTTTCCATAACAAGTAAGAAGCTCTCTCACGAGATCGAGGAATTTACATTTTTCCTGTTGGTTGTCAGTGGCAGGCCCAATAACTCCTAAGATAATCAATTTGTGGCTATGAGCTATAATTTCTGCGACTGCGAAGCGTCCATCAGAGTCAACGCGTTGCTCTCGTATAGCGTAAGGAAAATCTGCCGGAAAGAGAATGGCTACACCAGCCTGTCTTGATTCAGAGCCATGGGAGAACACGATCATTCCTTTCCATTCAGCTCGCCAGACAAATTCCATGCTTGGCCCCGAGTGCGTTTCCTGTAGAACTACTAAACTGTGAGGGTATGTAATTCTAATGTGACGAAATAACGAGCGCCTCTTCACTCGGTCACGCAGACCACGCACATTGAATGTTACAATCGATATTTTTGCAAAGTTGCCTATATTGACCTCAAATTGATTACGCATTCCTATATATTACAATGGTACTTATTATACAAAGTGACATGGTGTTACAGTAGGTACTTGGTGCGCAAATGGTGGTTGGCCTCACGAGATCCGTATCTAACTCAGTTCCCGGATGTACGCGAGTGCAGAGCATCTCCAAATACAAAGGGCTTCCGCGGTACGCACTACTGTACACCGCTAGCGGCCTCGCGACCTGACGATATCTCCCCAATGGGCTGGGTCTCACACACGTTGGACCCTCCCCTCCCTCCCCCCCTCCCCTCGAGCGCCGGGCTCCGAACGGACAACGCCCCAAACACTGACCCGCTCGGCGCGCGGCCCCGGGCGACGGCCGCCCACCAGCGCAACTGAACAGACTCAACCGATAACACAGACCACGATCATATCACAGCCGCACCCGGCATACCAATGTCAGTGTGGACGGACGGTGTTTTTCCCCAACTGTCCGGCCCAGTCAGCACACAGAAACACGCAGAAACAGCTGTCCCAGTCAGCCGATATCGGTCGGCAAACGCCCGGTGGTCAAACTAGCGTTTGCAATAACCCAACGCCGACTCTGAAGGAACAAAGGTGACGCGCTCACTGCCACACGTGACCACAGCTGCGGACACCCAACAAGCAGCCTGAGCGGCCCACAGACATCGGCTCAAGCATCACACCTTACCGGAGATCAGTCCGCGCCGCCGGCGGCGCGGTCCGGCGCCGCCCCGGCACCACCAGGCAGCTCCACCGGAGCAGAAGCCGCCCCGGCGGCCGCCGGACCGTCAGATCCGGGAGGGACCGACTCCGGCCGCAGCAGCGAGGCGGAGTCCGGACCAGCAGCGGCCGCGGCCACGGCCCGGACCAGCAGCGGCCGCGGCCCAGCAGCCGGCGGCGGCGGGCCGCCGGCCACCGGACCCGCAGACTGGGCCGAACGAGGCGGGTGCCCATCCAAACCCGACGGTGGACGCGCGGGGAACCCAGACGGGTGAAGACGTCCAGACGATGGCGGCCCCCCACCGCGCCCGGCAGACGGAATCCCCGGCGGACGGCGAGCCGGCAAGCGGCGCCCTGCAGACGCCGCCGCCGCCAGCGGTGGCGGCGGGAAGCGCGCCCCGCCCAGGATGCGCCGCAAGTGCTGCTCGTCGGGCACGCTGATGTTAGCGCCGCCCTTCTCCCTGCGGCACCACACTATGCCGCGCCGGCTGAAGACTGAGGCGACAAGCTGGCCGTTCTCGGGTCGTCTGGCGCGGAGCAGCTCATGGTACAGAGCCGTCCTGGCCGGCGTGAGGCTCTCCGAAATGTAGAGCGGAGCCAACTGATGACGGGGCACGCCAGCGCCACCATCACGTGCCCCGGGGCGGGCACCAGGGCCGAACAGAGAGAAGCGGCTCTCGTAGATCTCGTCTCGCTGAAGACGCTTGATGAACTTCACTATCACCTTGTTGTCCGCCTGCAACCGGTGCGCGACCTGGAAGTCGGCAGAGGCGATGCGAAGGTTCGGGAGCCGCCTTCTCAGCACCTCCACGACTTTCTCCTCGATGTCCTCATTGTTTTGGCGGGGACGAAAGTCATCACATGTAAGAATTAAGGACGACAGGCGGCGGTTGGCGTCCATGCTCTCAACGCGCTCGCTCAGTTGCTCGAGGGCGTTGTCACGTACCTCCAGCTGGTCCCCAAGGCGTCGGATCTCGAGGTCTCTGTCCATCAGATCCCCCTCTAGCTGATCCAGTCTGGACTCACACTGCTGCAGCTTGGGCTCGTAGATGGCTACCACCTTGGCGACGGCGCTGTCAACCATGCCTTGGATTGTCGCCAGGGCTGTCTCACTCAGCTCTACTCCTCCGGCGGCCGGTGCAGCGGCCGGCCGCTTGGCCCCAGGCGAGGCCGTGTCGCGCGGCGACTGGGAGCCGCGGCTGGGCATCTGGCGCTTGCGTCCCGCGGCGCGCCGCACCATCTCCGGGACAGAGATCTGCCGGGTACGGCTGCCAGGAGGCGGAGCGCAAGCACCACTCTCAGCGCCGGACGCTGCACAGTCAGTGTTAAAGTCGGTCTCGTCACTGTCACTGCCTGACTGCATCACTGTCGAGTCCGTTCCGTCCAATCCAGCGGCACGCAGACAGAATGTCACTGACCAGAATGTCACTCACGGTTGAGTAGCCGCTTCAAAACGCAGATCCATTGCAGCAATCATGCTGGAAACGGCAGTCACTGCACCGCGCTGCAATGCCAACGGGCCGCCGCCGCCCAGGAGCTCACTGGCCGGTCACTCGGCCATGCCCAGACACCACGCACCCCGCGCCAGCTGGCTGGAAAAAACCCAGGCCGCGCAGACCGACCCTCCCGGCTCGGCACCCGAGAGGGGACTCACGGGATCTTTTTCACCTTCACCCTACGGGGGGGGGGGGGGGGGGGGGGGGGGGGGGTGTGTGTGTGTGGCTGACAGGGCCCCTGTTAACTTCCAAACCAAGCAACTTAGAGCAATACGGTAAGAACCAGCATGTTGCCTGTCATGAGAGGAATCTAACAGTATGCGATTTTTAGGTTTCAGGTCAACGGGTGACCTTCCAGGTCAAGTGAATAACCTCGGATTTACCACGTCCAGAACAGAAATTTTGCTCTGCAGAAAACATCAAAATTAGACATTGATAAATGTAAATAAAAAGGCATGTTCCTAGACAAGTTTTGGCTCAGAAATACAAAAAAGGTAATTATTTGTTCGTGTCTTGTCAAAAAATTAAAAAACGTTATTAAAAAAATGACGTCATCAGTTTCTTACACTTAGAGAGTCATCACTCAGTCAAAAATGAAGATATTGCTTTGAAATTTGGTATGGGTATTTTTCATACTCAGTACTCTCACATATATTCCGGTTTTTCTAATATCTTTGAAAATTTTGATTTTGTGGGGATTTAAGAAAAAAAATTAGGGGTCAAAAACCCACAATTTGTAAAATCCGAGATCGCCATTTTAAAGAGAATGCCATTTTGTATCTTTGGTTAATTGCGTTTGCAATTTGTTTCAAAACTCTGTTTTCTACGATTTTGCAAATATTTCTCAATTTTGTTTACCAACATGACGTCATCAAAACATGATTATCTCCCAAACTACTCAACCAATTTCAATTAAAGTTTTACAGCCTACGTATAATTGTTGTAAACTCAACTACCAAAAATGTCAGCAAGATGCATTGCATGTGTACAAAGTTATTCAAGATAAACCGGGGGGGGGGGAGGCTGCCAGGCCCCACCCCCGTAGGGCGAGGGTTAATACTCTGCCTTTTAGGAATAATAAAAGACTAATGTAAAATTAGCAGCTGATTGATATTGCCCAATCTATAATTTTGAGGCCCGTCGCCTCAGAATTGCCTGAAACTTGACAGGTAGGTTCTCCTTGCCACGCTAAACACGAAAAACGTAAAATTACCCTGGAATACGGACTTTTAAAGTTATAACGTTTTAAGTTTTGAATGTCTGTCAGTTGAATATGGCTAACTTGACGTGGAAAGCCTCCAATTCTTGCGCAGTCGTTTCAAATAAAGGAAGACAGACATTCAAAACTTAAAAAATGTATAACTCTGAAAGTAGCCCGTGTTCCAGGCTAATCTTACGTTTTTCGTGTTCAGCGTGGCAAGGAGGGCCTACCTGCCAAGTTTCAGGCGATTCTGAGGCGACGGGACTCAAAACTGTAGATCTCTAAAACGGTATAACTCTGAAAGTATCCCGCGTTCCAGACTAATTTTAAGTTTTCGTGTTCAGCGTGGCAAGGAGGACGTACCTGCCAAGTGTCAAGACATTCTGAGGCTACGTGCCTCAAAATTATAGATTGATACTACTGGGCAATATTAATCTACTGCTAATTTGACGTAGCTTAATAAAAGAGACAAATACGACGCAGCTATGTCAAATATGTACATTGATTTTGCCCTTGTATATTGCTTTCAATATTTATGCTGTTTTCACATGCGTTTTTGTTTGATTGATGTTGGATTAGGCTATTCTCTTTTAAAATGACTTTCACTGATGTGGCCCTCTACTTTTCAACACCATGACCAGGTATATCTTGTGAAAATAATGTTTGTCTGGCTAAAAATTGAAGGTTGTGGTAATGCTAAATTTAAACTCATTTGATTTGGGTCTATGATTATTTGTGGTCTTTTTCCAGCTCAGGATGATTGGTATGCCTTCACGTCTTTCACACACCAAAATATTTATAATATTGTTCAAGTTCTTCATTAAGTGTCAATTTCACAAACATATTTGAGCTCAAAATGTAATATAACTTTTGCCAACTGCGTAAGGGTACATTCTAATGTTAATGTGTGACCTATCCAGAACTAAGCCCAATGTAAAATATGCTACACTCAATCTTGTTTTGCTCATGTTTTTATGTTAACACCTATAGATTGCCATTTTGTGGGTGTCTGAAATTGACAAATTGTTTATCCGTTTGTCAGTAAGCAGTGTTGTTCTAGTGTTTATGACCCAACTGAATATGACCCTACACCCCTGGGTACCTACATAGTCTTTCTCAGTAATTTTGGGATAACATGTACTACCTATCGTTGGATTTTAAATGTTATTTTATGACAAACTTTACTAACATTTTAAAGTTTGTTCTTTTCTGTGTTCATGTATTTATTAATTGTTTTGTTATGATTGTTATTGAAAAATCCTTTGGTGAAAAATCCTTTGGTTTTGCGTACCGTTTACAGTATTTATTTACTTGGGTAGGCATTCACTGGCAATGTTGGGGTTGTAATATTCATGATTGGGGTTGTAGTTTTTGAGGATGCAGTTGTAGCTACAACCCCAAAAGTATATAAAGTTCCGCATGTGCTTTAGATGCGAGTCACCGAGAGCTTTCGAGTGCCGCCTTGTGCGTCTCGCTGCGATCAGTGGTTCCGGAGATAATGAGGGGGGGGGGCAATATTGGCCTCCCCCGGTCAGTGCCGGATTAAACTCAGATAAAAAAGCGCATATTTTGAGCTCACTGATTCATCAGCTATCGATCGATATGCTACATGTTCAAACCGATGCCGTAAATTGAATCAGAAACACCGTGTCGTGCTAAAAGGCCGTTCTCGCCCACTGTGCGGCGGTCTCGCGGCGACTGGCCGACCTCCAGTGGCCAGTTGCAGCAGCGGCTGCTGGCCCACTCAGACGGGCAGTGCGGCGTCGCAAAGGAAAAAGGAGAGAACGACGGAAGAGCGACCGAAAGCCTCGGAGTGTTGGAAAACCCGATCGCGTGTAGCTGCTTCACGGAAGCGTGATGAGAGCTTCCCATATCACATCTTGCCAGCTCCAGACAACGGGGGAACGTGAATGGCGCTGTAGATGGACATGTTGGCACCAAAGTGGACATTTTGGCGCCTATAGGAGACATGTGCCCTCAGGGCATGTCTGCCTCCGATATGGCGCTCTTTTTTGCGCCGTATGAGGACAATGTTTTTATATCCCTCAAACTCATTAGGGGTTGAATTTAAAGAGTGGAACACGCCACAAATGTAATGCTCAGGGCTTAGGAATAATTTTGCATGGTACTTCCTTGTATGAGGCAAGTCATTTAGGCACGGAAAACTCATTTGTGCTTACAGCACAACAAAAAATGATTTCAAAATTAGACGATACTTTATAACTTGCCAGGGCATTAATGAAAATCCAGCTGTAGAAATCATGCCTGTGGATTTTTCGGCCGTTTATTATCCACCCGATCGTGATCTGTGCTTGCCAGTTTCTGCTGAGGCAAAAGCAACATTTTGGACTTTCAAGGTTCTGCTCAACATCCACATGACTACATACAATCTATCCACATGTTGCGGCTGCATCTGATCATATGGGAAATAATAGTTTAAACAGCCATAATTGATGTGGGGCTACTCCAATCTGAATCGCCATCCTCTCATCATGATTTTACCGTGCCCCTCTTCCAAATTCGACCGATATTTTTGCCCAAATTTGCTAATTTTCAATACAGACTGTGACCGAGTCCGGAATAAGCGCCATTTCACGTCCCTCGTATAGCGCCAATTTGTCCTGATACGGCGCCAGCGGGTCCGCATACGGTGCCAATCGCGTGCCATGTTCCGTTGCAAATTAATATACATTTATGACCGAAATTTAAGGGGAGGAGGCTTTTCGGGTGGACATATTTTGATTTTTAGACACAAAGCATGATTTTGCTACATATTATCATGTACCTAATGTCGCAGGACGTGCAAACAGCCATGCTCAGGTGTCCAGCCAGAGCGCCATTTTAGAGTCCCCAGACAGCGCCAATTGGATTTCACTGCGTCCTGGTACGGCGCCATTCACTACTGAAACGTTTTGAATAAGTGATGGGCATACCTGAGATGTACTAATCTATTTGGAAAATATTAACTCATCAAACGGAATAAGAACGTCTAACTGATTCACTTCACAATAAAACGATTGAAACCTGAAATTAGGCAGACTATTCTTGTATTTTCATAAACGAGTGCGTACAGTTTTTGCCGAGTGCCACGGTACTTAGCGGCGTGATAACACTGATAAGTGGCGTGCCCGTCTCGAATATAAACAAACGATCGCAATTTGGCAAGTGATTTGCTTTCCTTCGCGAGTCGTGGTCGTTTTTTTTTTTTTTAGTCCGAATGTTTTGTATGGATGGATTTCCGAGGTCAGGACCCGCGCTAAGCAGAGCTTGTTGTGCAGGTCCTGACCTCACCACCCGATCGCGCAATTCCTGTTGGCCGGCAGAATTTAGAGACGAAAGTTTTGCGTGCCCGACATACTTGGACACGGTCCGCCCCGCTCACTGACGTCACCTGACCTTGAGTGCGACCGCTGCCACCGGCCGCAGGCCATCCCAGTCAGGAGCAAATAGCGAGCGCCGAAGCGACTCGAGCTCGGGCTGCCACAACCGGGATAGGTCAGAAGTCCAGCGCTCTCCCGACTGAGCTACAGGGGCGGAATTGGAAGAGGAAGACGGAGGAAGCAACTAAGGTGAGTTGCATAGCCATACATAGCTATATTTATAGTTTTGTCTACGTTTTGTGTATAACGTCCGCTTAGCTTCAGTCATATTTACCCACTAAGTGACAAAGAAAACACACATGTGTGAGTACCTAATTTAGTTTTTTTTGTTTAGATAAATTGTTAGCAAAACACGCACCCACAATATGTTTCGCTGTTTGCAACTTACATGCCAGCGTATGGTCTGCAGCTTTTAAAAAAAATATTCATTTTGTCCCTTAAAATTAGCATGCCTTGACATAGTGCATTGCACAACAGCCAATGGCTGTATTAATTTGCATTGCATTAATTTTCATTAATAATTAATAATAATTAATAATAATTAATAATTAATTTTCATTAATATAATTCATTAATTTTAAGTTGCATTAATTTTCCTGGCATAAAAAGGCAAAATCTAGAATAATAAATCATCCAGGAAAAATAAGAAAATAGACACAGGCACACACAAGAGTGCTGTTCACAACGACAACTAAAATCCTTAGCCACCTAGGTGGCTAAGGATTTGTCGCTTAGCCATCTTTAGTTGGAACGGATTTGGTTCCAACCAATATTTTTTTAGTTCCTACTAAATTATGAAAAGATGCTGCCCTGGTTAGCCCATTTGTTTTGAGATAATCAATATTACCACCTTTTGCGTTCTTTAAAATTATTTCACAAACAAATGCAGGACGAATTATGGGAATTCATTGTTGTTCTGAATATTTTATCATACATACTAAAATATGTACCATTTATTAACCCAAATATACCAAATTTCGTCTGCTGATTTTAGAGGCGCGAAATTGAAATGTTATGAGCAGGGAAAGACTGCTATAGAGCCTTGGGAATACTCACCATTTTCTGGCGAATGGCGATCCCGCCTGTGTTCAAGTTCTGTTGTTCACAACGCGTTGAGAGTAAGGATTTCAAATATGACTCCCTTCCTTCTCTGGGATTATTCATGCCAGGGATGTAGTTTCATATTCAGTTGGAGGGGCTTCAGCACTCTCCCCCCCCCCCAACTCAGGTTTGATTGAGCCCCTCCAACTTTGGCAAGGATGTGGATCAAATCGAGAGAGCCTTGGGATGTGTCATTAAGGATTTGGTTGTACCTTGAACATTTTTAATTCTTCACAGCCATTCAACGTGTTTGGAGAAGCTATGCCTCTCTTTCATGCATAAGGGTGGGGTAGGGACAGGGGCGCAACCACGTCCAAAAAAGTGGCACGAACACATTGGCGTTGGGGGGGAGGGAGGGGAGGGAGGGGGAGGGGGAGGGGGAGGGGGGAGGGGAGAGGGGAGAGGGGAGAGGGGAGAGGGGAGGGGGAGGGGGAGGGGGAGGGGAGGGGAGGGGGAGGGGGAGGGGGAGGGAGGGAGGGAGGGAGGGAGGGAGGGAGGGAGGGAGGGAGGGAGGGAGGGAGGGAGGGAGGGAGGGAGGGAGGGAGGGAGGGAGGGAGGGAGGGAGGGAGGGAGGGGACATCGTCCAAGGGGCGCCATCGCTCAAGGGATGGCGCATCGCCAAAATACGCAATATCACAAATGTGTTATTTTTTAGATGTAGGTAGTTGTATGTATGTACAGTCGGTTCGGTCTCATAATGATCTTCCCTTACCATGTTTCTAAAACTCATCTAATTTCACTTCTGTGTACATGAAGGACTGATTTAGATATAAAGGGTACGACTGATATTGCAAATACCTATAGCCAACGTTGTCAATTCAAAACAAAATGCTCAAATAGGGGCACCCTCAAAATATGGTGGACCAAATCCGTTGAGTTTTCAGATTTGGGTATAGGTAGGGGTACCACTGCAATTGATGACCCCCCCACCACCACCACCCCTTAAAGATTTTCTGGATCCGCCACTGGTAATAGCTGAAAATATACCTATCCAAAGGTCTGGTGCCTCCCCAATTTGGATCCTGGATACGCCTATGATAAAGTACAACGTGCAAAAAGGCACTATCTATGATCAGTAACATATTTATATTGTTTGGTAGCAATTTGCCTTCGGTTAATTTGGTATCTATTTGGCCTCCGTTTTTCACTAACCTGGCGCCGCTTATGGATACAAATATGTTTTATAACTGTTGTGTCTTATGTCACAATAACGCACCATTTCTGAACTATGCTGCCTGCTGGTCTTATTTCAATGGCTTCCCGGTGGGAACCCGGAACTTGTGCAACTACTCTAGTACGGGAAAACGGGGTAAATTGAGCTTAGGGGTAATTTGGGTTACTCCCGTATTGGCCAGCATAACATGACAGCGCTAGTAGGACGGTGGAGCCATGTGTTGAAATGTCTTGGTATCTAACCTTTGCATTGTCGGCGGCGTCTCGGTGTGGTTGTTTATTCCGAAGCTGTGAGGAAAAATACAAATATTGGTTGTGACTTGTGGACTAAATAGTCATGTTTACACACATCTTCTTTTCTTCCTCCTATAAACAGAGGACGATTGTTTTCTATCCCCCAAAGGGATGGTGAGTTATTAGGCATACAACAGGCAGTGTGACCTCTCGCGGTCCGTGGCGGCAGCGACACCACGCGGCGGAAAGCAGCCAGGCGACCGGCAATGCCGTCAGGCCAGGTTAACCAGGGCCAGGTTAACCAGGTTAACCAGGTTAACCAGGGCCAGATTGGTCAGGCTAACCAGGTCGGGCCAGGTTAACCTGCCACAGTCGTACTAAGCTGCGACTGTTAACCAGTTAACCATCCACAGTTAACCAGCTACAGTCGTACTAAGCTGCGACTGTTAACCAGTTAACCATCCACAGTCGTACTAAGCTGCGACTGTTAACCAGTTAACCAGCCACAGTTAACCAGCCACAGTCGTACTAAGCTGCGACTGTTAACCAGTTAACCAGCCAAGTTAACCAGCCACAGTCGTACTAAGCTGCGACTGTTAACCAGTTAACCAGCCACAGTCGTACTAAGCTGCGACTGTTAACCAGTTAACCAGCCACAGTTAACCAGCCACAGTCGTACTAAGCTGCGACTGTTAACCAGTTAACCAGCCACAGTTAACCAGCCACAGTCGTACTAAGCTGCGACTGTTAACCAGTTAACCATCCACAGTTAACCAGCCACAGTCGTACTAAGCTGCGACTGTTAACCAGTTAACCAGCCACAGTTAACCAGCCACAGTCGTACTAAGCTGCGACTGTTAACCAGTTAACCAGCCAAGTTAACCAGCCACAGTCGTACTAAGCTGCGACTGTTAACCAGTTAACCAGCCACAGTCGTACTAAGCTGCGACTGTTAACCAGTTAACCAGCCACAGTTAACCAGCCACAGTCGTACTAAGCTGCGACTGTTAACCAGTTAACCAGCCACAGTTAACCAGCCACAGTCGTACTAAGCTGCGACTGTTAACCAGTTAACCATCCACAGTTAACCAGCCACAGTCGTACTAAGCTGCGACTGTTAACCAGTTAACCAGCCACAGTCGTACTAAGCTGCGACTGTTAACCAGTTAACCAGCCACAGTTAACCAGCCACAGTCGTACTAAGCTGCGACTGTTAACCAGTTAACCAGCCACAGTTAACCAGCCACAGTCGTACTAAGCTGCGCCAGCCACAACTTACTGCCCCTGCATAGCAAGCAGGGCTACTGGTTAGTGGTTATGCAAGCCCGCACGCGGTGACCTGTACCCCATGACCTCCAGATGGACAAAGTGACCTCCAAAGCGACACAGACCGATCTGGGGTTGATCGCACCAAGGACAAAGGGGCCCTACGAAGCTTGCGGATGCACCACTCTCTGTTTTGCATAGCGTAGAAACCAGAGTTTTGAAGCAAATTGCAAACACAATTCAGCAAAAGTATACCATGGTATTCTCTTTAACCCGCCATTGACTGGGGGGGGGGGGGAGGGGGTGTTTAAGTTACTAGCTTCCGAAAAGTGTCTGTACGGCCGTGTCAGGCCTTGTCGGGCCGGTTCGGGCCGGGACAAATGTAAATTTGTCTAGTAAGTTGACGAGAAACCTCACGGGCGCTTCGCGCCCGCTCGGTAATTAACATACTTGACCTTATCCTCAAATTATTCGACAAAATTAATTAAAAGCCAAAATTGTTTCGGGTATATTCGGGCACTGCCCTTTATCGACCGAATGCAACACCCCACACAGTAACCATCGCTCTGTACATGCCTTGTTTTCTTTCCAATGCCTCATATATTCATATTCCGTCTATCAAGCATCAAGGTATACCTCGGAACAGCTAAGTTCCTGCTAACATTAACATGCACATTTACACATTACATATTGTATGCGCTCAACCGTCATTTTCTACTTTGGTAGAAGCTGCCAGGACGTGGTGTTGTCGTTGAGTGCTGACAGTGTGTCCCGTATTATTATCGACTCCGCGATCCGCCTGTCTGCCTCGTCTTCACATTTCCGCACGATCCGGTGGTCAGTCACCAACGGACAGTCCCGTCCCGTCCCGTCCCCGTTCCGGTTCCGGTTCCGTTCCCGTTCCGTTCCCGTTCCGTTCCCGTTCCGTTCCCGTTCCGTTCCCGTTCCGTTCCCGTTCCGTTCCCGTTCCGTTCCCGTTCCGTTCCCGTTCCGTTCCCGTTCCGTTCCCGTTCCGTTCCCGTTCCGTTCCCGTTCCGTTCCGTTCCGTTCCGTTCCCGTTCCGTTCCGTTCCCGTCCCGTCCCGTTCCCGTCCCGTTCCGTTCCGTTCCCGTCCCCGTCCCCGTCCCCGTCCCGTTCCCGTTCCCGTTCCCGTTCCCGTTCCCGTCCCGTCCCGTCCCGTCCCGTCCCGTCCCGTCCCGTTCCCGTCCCGTTCCCGTCCCGTTCCCGTCCCGTTCCCGTCCCGTTCCGTTCCCGTCCCGTTCCCGTTCCCGTTCCAGTTCCGTCCCGTTCCGTCCCGTTCCGTCCCGTTCCGTCCAGTCCCGTTCCGTTCCCGTCCCCGTTCCCATTCCCGTCCCGTTCCCGTCCCCGTCCCCGTCCCGTTCCCGTCCCGTTCCCGTCCCGTTCCCGTCCCGTTCCCGTCCCGTTCCCGTCCCGTTCCCGTCCCGTTCCCGTCCCGTTCCCGTCCCGTTCCCGTCCCGTTCCCGTCCCGTTCCCGATCCGTTCCATTCCGTTCCCGTCCCGTCCCGTTCCCGTCTCGTTCCGTTCCCATCTCGTCCCGTTCCCGTCTCGTCCCGTTCCCGTCTTGTCTCGTCCCGTTCCCTTCTCATCCCGTTCCCGTCTCATCCCGTTCCCGTCGTGTCCCGTCCCGTTCCCCTCTCGTCTCGTCCCGTTCCCGTCTCGTCCCGTTCCCGTCTCGTCCCGTTCCCGTCTCGTCCCGTTCCCGTCTCGTCCCGTTCCCGTCCAGTTCCCGTACCGTTCCAGTCCCGTTCCAGTCCCGTTCCAGTCCTCCCGTACCCCTTCTTCCGTCCTGTTCAATTCCCGTCACGCTACCGTCCCAATCCCGTCTCGTTCCGGTCACACTCCCGTCCCGTTCTTTACTCGTTCCCGTCCCGCTCCGTTCCTGTCTCGTTACCATCATGTGTCCGTCACTTGCTCGTCCCATTCTAGTTCTGTCCCTATTCCATTCCATTCCCGCCTCCCGTATCGTGTAAGCGATTGCTGATTCAATATCGATTCGGTATATATCCGATACGCGCACCACTGTACAAATATTTTTTAGAAGACAATTTTATGAAATATTTCGAAGTTACGTAACTTCCATAACCGCCGTTTCTCCGCCATTTTCCCACTATTCCCGATTTTTTTTTATCTTCTCATTACAAGCAACTCGCTCCTTTGTGAATCGCGGCGGGGCTCCATTGGGGGCGAAAGGCCAAGGGAGGGGGGGGGGGGGGGGGGGGAGGGCATACCAAACCCCCTGCATGGTCACGTAGGTATGGAACTCTACACTGACGAGGGTTACGCCATGAACGGGACTTAATACTGCTGAATTTCACTCAATGGCTAAGTTTGGTCACGTTTAATGACAATTAATTCAAATCAGTGACCATATTTTGTTTCAGACAGAAGAAGGAGAAAAAGACGCCAAAGAAGACGAGGTGTTGGTGGAACCCGGCGCTTCGCCGCAAGGTGAAATAGATGCAGCAGCTGAAGTAGACCGGTTCTTGAAAGACCCGCTGCTGACAACCTACGTCATGTCTCAGGCCGGCTGGTCTGAGGGGGTCGCGACTCATTGAAATAACAAACGGACTAAGCTGCTGTCAAGAATATTCGCCAAATGTGCGGGACTGGACATGAAGTCGTGTCGCGATGCGGTACCAACCACCTCAGTCATGGACGCGATCGAAGAAGACCTCAAACAGACGTGTATATGACAACCGGCACTATGCAAGAGCAAAGTTATCGCGCTCGTTCAATTCTGCCGCTTCGCTCATGGCCGCATCCCCGAGTCCAGACCCGCCCTCCAGTCAGCTATCTCAAGGGCTGAAGAGTGGAAGCACAAGGCCTAAAAAGAAGACAAAAAGAGAGAAGCGAAGTTGCAGGGAAGGATGCGCGATGACGCTTACCTACCGTCCAGGGAGGAACTCAAACGGAATATCGTGAGGTGGACAGTGAGCTGTAAAAGTTCCTCCGCGGCGAACGAAAGCCCAACTACACGAACGTAGTCCAGCTGAGGAGAGTTCAGTCCAGCTGAGGAGAGCTTTTTGTGTTAATTTCAAAGACAAGTTGCGATAATGCAGAGCATGCTGGTCGCTTTCACATCAGTAAGTTAACTAGTGTGTTGTCATTGTTGTTTTCCATTCTGCATATTTTGCTTGGCAACGCTGTAATATTGCTGTCAGGTTTTAAACAAAACGGTGCATGACATTACGAAGTGTGCGAGGCGGAGAAGTTTAATCATCGTGCTGATGTTGCGCTTTTTGAACATGAGACAATACACGGTCGATGCTTTGGTGAAATATGATATTTCCTTTCCGAGTGTGATGTTGAGATTTCGGTTGACTGACTTGAAAATATTTCAACTTGAAACTTCCTATATTTAAAGGAAATAGTTCACCTTCAACATGGGGTTTTGAACTGAAATAGCAGTTTTGTAGCCCGTGTTGAGAAATCCTTATCTGGAACTTTTCTTGGCTGAAAAGACTCTCCAGCCGAAGATATTTGACTTTTTGGCGAAGGAATGCGGCGCATATATGATATACCGTACCGTTTGAGCTGTGCCAGCGCTGCATGGAGCATGCGCAGACCAATAACGCACACCATACAATTAATAATTTACAACCTTCTGTCCTGAATTGGCGCGATGTAGGACCATTTTTGAAAATAAAAAAGAAACTGTAATATAATAAAATCGTGCTTTGAAATTTTTCCGAAGGTGAACTATTTCCTTTAAGGCGGTAGGACGGGCTAACAATGACAACGCATTGGCGATCGGTGAACGGCGGTGGACGAACTTGCTGCGGCAGAAAGAGACAAACAAAATCGAAATCGGCGCGGAAAAAAGCTGGCATGGGTGACGTCACATGATTGTGAAAGATTCAGGAAGGAGCAACCAAGTGAAGGAATTTTACTGGTAGGAAAGGGAGGATACAAAACATGGGACTGTGCAAAAACTAAACAGGACAAAACGAGACATTTCCCCCACTCGAAGTATTACTTCGAAAATCTAACTTTTATAGCAATCAATCTCGCCGGCGGCAACAGGGAGCCGGAACGGTGGCAACAGGGAAATTCAACAACGGCAGATAGATCGCATCAAATACCAGCGTGGTGGTCTTGCGGTCACGTTGTAACTGCGAACTCGCGATTCGACACAGCGTATCAACACAAACTCAACTCAACGGTGCGGCAGCACAACACAGCCACGAACTCCGAGCAGCAGCAGCTGACAGTGAATGAGTGGCCGCAGCAGGCAGTGAACGAGCGGGGGCATGACTGCCAAGGTCACCGAGGTTACTTGAAGTTAAGATCACTTTTTGTGCCATAGCTTCTGATAGAATTGGGAACAATAAAATTGACATATTTAATTTATTTATTAATTTATACGTGCCGACACATCCACTCTTTCGTACATTGGATGATGTTATAAAACGGTGCACTAGCGGCTATTCCGTGCCCGTCGAGATGTTATATGAGATGATCAGGTGATGTAGGAAAAGGATGGCGCAGTGCGGCGCGTCAGCCATTTAGGCGCCGGGCACAGCGAACTGCATTAGGGAGGGGAAAGGATATAAAGTGGCAGCAAAAAGTACTGTGCGACAATATAAGGTATATACGTAAAACAATACAAACTCGACGGAGATGCAAGTGGTATTTCGCTTCGTTCGTCGTTTACGATGATTATCTTGTCGAACAAAATTAATTGCCAACCAACATTACTTTAAATTGTCCCTCAAAAGCCATCTCGTGGGTCTTTATCTTAGGTCGACTAATGAATTTGACTTGATCCGGCTTTACTATGCATGGTTGAATGCGTTTCATTAAGAGAAACATTATGTTACTAAACAAAATCCTTAGAATGAATACACCAAAAGATATGATGGAACACATTTTTTGCCAAGAGTGGTCAGGGTCACATTTGATGACCTCTGGACTTCTGGAGCCTTAATATAAACGGAAGGTATCTTAACAATTGATTTGTTGCAAGTGCTTTAGATTATTCTCCCCTTCGTTTCTGTCTATCATAGGTCCCAAAATATATAGGTTCCTTTGTCGCGACCTAACCCTCGTTAGTACAGGTGGGCTGGAGGGGAGGGGGGGGCACCCCGTACGGTTTTTCAGGAATAACTTGCGTAAATATCAACCTTTTGCGATCCAATTTGAATTACCGTATTGTTGAACAATTTTACAAATACTCTGACAATTTCGAACTTCTAACTCCCATGATCCGTGACCTATGACCCTTTTTCGAGGTCATGTCAGGCGCAACTGGCGTCCCGTAATATCGATCCTTGTAACTTGTGCAGTTTCCGAGAGTTTGCTGTTCAGAAGCATATGCACAGGTGTTTCCAGGTGACAGTTGTGGTTTCCACTGAGATTGTAACCTCGATTGAACTTTTCAGAGGTCAACCGAGGTCACTAACCTCCGATGACCTCAGATAACTTTTTTATTCTGTCAGTTTCTAGGACATTTTGTGACGCTGATTTCAAATCTGGGATCCATTTTACATAATGATATGTTCCACTGGGGTCATGCGCTTCCACAGGTCAACCGAGGTCACTGACCTCAGATGACCTGACATGATCTTTTTGGAATTTGGCAGTTTCTAGAACATTTTGTAACGCTGATTTCAAATTTGGCACATATTAAGCATAATTATAATCTCATTCACGATTTTAGTTCGATTAAATTAAATTTCTACGCATGTACAATTTTGATGACTTTTGGGGTCATTGACATGACCTCATATGTCACCTAACCCAGCACCTTAACATCGGGTGTCAATGGCTTCCTCTCGTCACAAGCAACACGCTCGTTTTTAATCGAAGCTCTAGCTCAATTAGGGGCGAAACGCCAGGGGGTCGTACCCCCCCCTCTTGCAAGGTCACGCAGTGATCGGACGCTGCATGGGCGAGGGTTAAAGAAGTAAAGTTGAACTTCCTCGATGACCTCTGGTGACCTCAATATTGATCTGAGCTTAAAAAAACTTCGATTCGATTCATTCAGAGCCGTTGAATGTATTTTTCCTGCGTCTTTCTATTATTTTTCGAGCTACGGAGCGAAGTTGTCTCAGAGAACCACCCAGGCGCCAGGGGCGGATCTAGGGGGGGGGGGGGGGGGGGACAACGGGGCTGGCAGCTCCGTGCAATGGAAATTGGCGTCCCTGCGCCGAAGGCGCAATCTGGGCGCCTCAAGCGCCCCCAAACCCATGGAAGGCGCTCCCAAACCCATGAAAGGCGCCCCAAAACCCATGGGGAGCGCCCCCAAAGCAACGGAGGGCGCCCCTAATTCCGGGGAATGCGCCCAGATGCCCCAAAAGCACCCCGAACTTCAGAACTTCGGGAGGGCGCCCTCGAAACTCGGAAGTGCGCCCTCGAACGAGATTAGGCATGCCCACCGAATCTGAGAAGGGCGCCCCAAATCTGAGGGCGCCCCAAAATCCATAGAGGGTGCCCCCAATTCCATGGAGGGCGCTCACAATTCTGGGGAGGGAGCCCCGATGCGATGCACGAAAAGCACCCAAAACTTCGGAAGGGCGCCCTCAAACGCGATGAGGTGCACCCCGAATCTGAGGAGGGCGCCCCCAAACTCATGGAGGGCGTCCCCAAACCCATGGAGGGCGACCCCAAATCATAGCACTGCCAAAATGGTTTGGGTGTGTTACATTATTACAATAATGAATTATTTTGGCGCGACACTGCAATTTTTCCACGACAACCTTGCGTCACCACATGACCATGGCCACTGGCGGATCCAGGAGGGGGGGGGGGGGGGGGGGGGAGGGGCATTAGGAGCAAATCCCCCTATCACACCCACAGGAACATGGGGGTATTTAATACAAGTATCCCCCCGCGCGTTCCTGCATTGGCTGTAAGAAGTGATAACTAGCCCGCGCCCCACTGGGGGGGGGGGGGGGGGGGGGGGGGGATTTTCTCAATAACTTGAACACTATGATAGATATCTAAGTGAAGCTTCCAGTACCTTATGCTGCATCATTTTACGTCTTTTTACCTAATTTCAATGAAATCGATGTAGTACTCTGGGAAATAATGACGTTTTACTGACAAAAGGCTTGCCATTTTTGGTGGAAAAACGATAAATGTTTGAAAAATTGTAGAACATCGCGTTTTGATGCAAATTACAAATAAAAACGACAAAAGAAAGGAAACGTCATTTTCTTTAAAATAGCTATCTCGGATTTGCATTTTGGGGTTTTTGACCCCCCAAAATAAAATAATCCACAACATCAATTGTTGATGATATTTAAAGCATGGAATGAACCAATTGGAGCACAAGGTATGGGTGATACCCACACCAAATTCCAAAGCAATATGTTTATTTTTGACTGACTTATGGCACCCAAAGTTTAGGTAATTCATGACGTCATTTTTAAGTTGCGTTTTTTTGCTTCTAGTGACCAGATACAGACAAATCAATTGCCAGCGCTATATTTCTGAGACAAAACTGGTCTAGAAGCATGCCTTTTTATTTAGATGAATCAATTTTAAGTTTTGAGCTTATGTAACCTGACTTTGAAGCTCTGACCTGAAGCTCTGGAGTCAGGTTGTGAGAATGGCTGCTACTATCGAATCCTGCGTGTAAACTAACCCATAAAACATGTATAGCATGAATTTCGTAGACCTCTTTCCCAGGGCTGTGGAGTCAACATAATTTTAGCAACTCCGACTCCGACTCCGGCCTGAAAAAAATCGACTCCGACTCCGACTCCGACTCCGACTCCGACTCCGACTCCAACTCCGACTCAGGCCTATATCCGCTTTCCAACCGCATGCTATAAAGCAATATCTGCAGTTATATTTTTTCTCTGTTTGTCTTTATTCTAAACAGTATGGAGAACAATAATACGCCGCCCCAGCACGGGCGCAGCGTGCCGGCCACGCGTCCAGCCCATTCGCACTCGCCTGTAGGCGGCGGAACCCGCGAAACAGGCACCGAGCGGCGAGCGCAGCCAGCTGCCGCCGGCCCAGCTCGCAGCAGCTGCAGGCTTCATGCCCAGCTCGTTCCAGCTCGTCTTCGCTGGAGCCGCTGCTGCTCCCGGATCTTGCGCTGTATTACAGCTGGCCAGTCAGTGCGCCGCTCTTCGCAGCCTTGCCTCCGGCAACCAAGTCTACCAGTCAGGGATGTGGATTTCCAAAAAGCATTGGGGGTGCTCAAGGGTGGAAGTAAGGGGGAGGGGGCATCGTGCCATGCCCCTAAATTATTGAAATCGACCGAAATTTTTCATTTTTCCTGATTTTTAAGGAAATCTAAACATCCTATAAAAAGTCAAGTTTTTTTTAAACATAGTTAAATGCACAAGCGAGCTAGAGACTTTGTGGT
Source organism: Chirona hameri (assembly GCA_036785665.1). Lineage (NCBI taxonomy): Eukaryota > Metazoa > Arthropoda > Thecostraca > Balanomorpha > Balanidae > Chirona > Chirona hameri. The sequence continues at coordinate 85,186 of JAXIVJ010002934.1, forward strand.
CGAGCCACAGCCACTGGTCACAGTATTTGGCTGAGCACTTCAAAACTCACAGGACGTAATCATTAATCAAGCCGTAATCAAGCCAATGCCAATAGCCATAGACTATGACTCCGACCATACCTACGACTCTGCTACCTATCTCGGATTTGTTTATATCAGTGACCTAAGGTCAGATAAATGTCGTGGCCTTCCCATTATAAGTTAATATACAAAGGTTTTCGTATCAGAGGATACTTATTCAGAATAATTATATATCATATATATTATATTATAGATCAGAATAATTATTTTGAGATTATGTTATTATAGCTCATTCTTGATGACCCAAGTACAATCATTGCTCAGTGACCCCTACAAGATCGAGTGAGGTCATCTGAGGTGACCATCACTTTTTTGCCAATAACTCTTGATAGCATAACATGACGATAAGAGCGTGAGACCGGCACTACTTGTATGTCTCGTCGAGACGCGTCCGATATTGCGCAGCACGACATATACCTGGTTCACCACATGACCTACAATTACCTTGACCTGAGGTAAAATTTTGAAGTTGACTTAGGTAACCTGGTCACCATGGTATGATTCGAATCTCCTTGCCGAAACGAGCACAATGACGTTACAATGGCGTCGTGTGACCATAAGAGTCGGTGCGTCCAAAACCACAATTATCATCAGATGACGTTAAAATGATTCCCCTATTAGGCGGAAATCTACCGCTAGATGAGTAAACTATAGGTTTCATTTTCCACCCATTTTTTCTAATGGGGGTTTAAAGTTAATGCCCAGGCCGACGATTATTCTACCGACCAAAGTAATCGCCAATGGCCAAAAAGTCGACTCCGACTCCGGCCAAAACTGCCGACACCGTCTCAGACTTCGACTCCAACTCCGCAGCTCTGCTGAGTCTTGCCAATAGTGACCTTTTGTGACCTGACCTTGACCTTTGCTTACAATTTCACTTTTGCTTATGCGGGATATGCATTATGCTTTTGAGAGCACTTTGTGCGATAATAGTCGCAATCTAAGGCTTTGGATGGAGAGTATGGCCCAAAAACTCAAATACCTCAATTTTGACCTTTGACCTAACCGTGACCTGACATGTGACTTTATTTTGAAAATTTTGCGCAAATGTTTCTCATTGAGAGCTTTTGAATGCCGTCTTGTGCGTCTCGCTGCGGTTATTGGTTCGAAAGATAACGAGGGAGGGGGCAGAATCTTCCCCCAGCGGGGCGTGTTCGGCTTAATACCGCTGACAGCCAATAGAAAGGACGGGGGTGAGCCAATGCATCAATATGTCATTTTGAAGCTCTCAGTAATGCAGTTTGAATGCATTTATTGTTGTTTCTTAATTTGCAATCAAACGTACGCTAGAGGAGAAGATGAGCCGGACCATAGTGTGTACCATAGCAACTCCACTGCAGGTCCCTGTACCTACTAAGACTGCTATTATCTTTTTGACAGTACATTTACATGAAACAGGAGCACCTGGGAAGTACAACCAAGATGCTGGAAAATGTCACAAAAGAGCAGCAATTAATTACAAATTACATCAATTGCATAACCGCAGATACCTAGCTGGTGGTGCCATGGTATTCTTGTTGCTGGCGCAACCCAGTAGTCGCAAATGGCATGCTTCCTAGACGGAGGCAGTTTCTTTTCGCACTCCACGCCATGGTGGCCAAATTCAAATATTTAGGGGAATGGAGGGATGACAAAATGGTTTGTTTTATCAAAAATGATGGGACGAAGGAGGTCTCCGGGTCTAAAAACATGAAAATATGTTGTTGTTTTTTTAGCTGGACACCCATTCCATTATATCACATCTGGCAACATGCCATAATTTTGTCATCCCCTCCCCTCCCCCAACTCATTGAATTTGGCCACTATGCTCCACCCACTTCAACTTACTATTAGGCTTACACTGACACTTTCTGACAGCCTTCTTAACAGTTTGCCCATGTCAATGTCAAGTTTAAAAAAAAAAAATCAATATCAATATCCAGCCACCCACCCACGATACAGCGTCACCTAGAAGCAGTCAACTAAGGCCATGTTCCCTGTGCAACCCTGTGCAAACGTACTTGAATCGCGTCGTTGCTGGCACAAACCGCGCCATAATTATCGCTGTCTCACCTGACTCACCGACATGACAGCGACGCGGATGAGGCTAGTCATGGGGAAGCCGCGATGTCGCCGTGTTTTCTTCAGCTGTAAATCTTGGCTTGGGGAACGCTGCCACTAAATCAAAACACACTATTTTCGACAGTGTATGCATGATGTTTTACGCTGATATTCTAATGCTGCTCCAAATTGAAAATGACTGAGATCCTGTCATGTTTTTGCGCCCTTCATATCTTTAGTTTGAGATGCGTAGTTATCTTCAGCAGCATTTTGCTAACTCACGGTACGGCGGTACACAATCAACTGACACCGACGTGCGTTGGCGCGTCGGAACATTTTTTCACATCTGTATACATTAGTCGTAGTATTATATATAATCCATTGTGCAATGGACAAAGAGCAATCGTCTGGGGATCAAATGGGGGGGAAGCCCCCCCCCCCAATTTTTTTTGGATTTTAACATTACGCCTACGCCACCGCCATTGCCATTGGACGTTGCATGGCAAGAATCGACTTCAGAATACCTCCTGCCCCCCCCCCCCACTTGAACATAGTTCCTACACCCCTGTCAAGGTCTGTATAAATAAGGTTGCGCCGTCTTAAACAAACACGTGACCAATCAATATCACGTACAACCACTCCGGGGCTCCTCCGCTTTTTTGGACCTTAACTTTTTTGCACGTGCCGAAACTCCCATTGGATTAACATAGAGAGTCGTGGAATCGTAATCTATAATGTAAAACGAAGTACAATGCCAGACTGTTGAGACAAAAGCAATCACAGGGCGATGTGCTCAAAGAATTGGAGTTTTTTTATGGTATTCTTATTTGTTATTTTCACATTCATATTTTTAAGTACATGGCTCCGGAGCGGACAGCTCCATACCAATGGGGACGGTTTTTGGTGGCTTTGACCCAATTTGGTCCACTTTAGAGTAAACCAATCTGTATACAACGCAAAACGGCACCGTTTTCGACCACGCCGGATCGAATGGTGAATAAATCATGCAGATCGGTTCCATAGCCTCGGAGTATGGGCTTGCCTGCAACGGGTTTTGGTGTTTTTTGTCCAATTTGGTCCACTTAGAATGAACCAACCAATCTGTATAAAGCGCAAAACGGTACCGTTTTGGACCACGTCGGACTGAATGGGGAAAAAATCATGCAGATCGGTTCCATAGCCTCGGAGCATGGGCTTGCTTGCAACGGTTTTTGGAGGTTTTGGTCCAATTTGGTCTACTTAGAATGAACCAATCAGGATAAAACGAAAAACGGTACCATTTTGGACCACGTCGGCCTGAATTGGAAAAAATCATGCAGATCGGTTCCATAGCCTCGGAGCATGGGCTTGCCTGAAACGGTTTTTGGTGGTTTTGTCCAATTTGGTCCACTTAGAGGAAACCAATCTGTATACAAAGCAAAACGGCACCGTTTTGGACCACGCCAGATTTAATGGTGACAAAATCATGCCGATCGTTTCCATAGCCTTGGAGCATGCCTGCAACGGTTTTTGGTGGTTTTGGTCCAATTGGTCCACTTAACTCTCGCCCGGGTAGGGCAAAATCACTACGTGTTCGGGTACGGGGGGGGGGGTTGGTTGGTACGAACCCTATAGAAACCCTTAGCGTTTCGCCTCTAATTGAGCTAGCGCTTCGAGACAAAAAAGAGCGTGTTGCTTGTGACGAGAGGAAGCTGCTGATATCCGATTTTAAGGTCTTGGATCATTATGTGACATCTGAGGTCATGTCAATGACCAAAAAGTCATCAAAATGGTATATGCGTATAAACTAAATTTATCGAGCTAGAATCGTGAATAAGCATATCATAATGCTTAATGGGTGCCAAATACGTAATCAGCGTCACAAAATGTCATAAAAACTGCCAAATTCCAAAAAGGTCATGTCAGGTCATCTGAGGTCAGTGACCCCAGTTGACCTGTGGAAGTGCATGACCCCAGTAGAGCATATAATTATGTAAAATAGATCCCAAATTTGAAATCAGCGTCACAAAATATCCTAGAAACCGCCAGAAGCCCAAAAAAGTAATCTGAGGTCATCGGAGGTCAATGACTTCAGTTGACCTCTGAAAAGGTTAATCGAGGTCACAATCTCAGTGGAAACCAAAACTGTCACCTGAAAACACCTGTGCATATGTTCCTGAACAACAAAGACTCGGAAACTTGCTCAAGTTACCAGCATCGATACTGCGGGAGGCCAGTTGCGTCTGACATGACCTTGAGAAACAGGTCACGGGTCATGTGGGTTAGGAATTCAACATTTTCAGAATATGTGGATTTTTTTATCTCTCAAAAAGTTGGGTACTGAAAGTTCTATTGCAATCGGTTAGAAACTATGCGAGTTATTCCAGGAAAACCGAGGGGGGGGGGGGGGGGGGGGGGGGGGGGGTGGCATCCACCTCCCTACCCGGGCGAGGGTTAAGGTGAACCAATCTGTAAATGTAAAAAAAAAACACTCAAAACGGCACCGTTTTGCACCACGCCGCATCGAGTGGTGAAGAAATCACGCAGATCGGTCCCATAGCCTCGGAGCATAGGCTTGCCAGCGAATTTGTTGAACTAAAGGTTTTGATCCAATTTGGTCCATTTAGATTGGGCTAAAGTGGATAAAACGCACAACGGCACCCATTCCGACCAGTTGAAATTGAATGGTGAAAAATCACTCAGATCGGTCCAGTAGTTTCGGATAATCTGGACCGTTTTTTTAGACCCTCCCTATTCAATACAAACAAAACATGGCTGCATTTATCATGTGACCAAGCCCTCCCGCAGCTAATGCAATAAGAAATGGTTAACATTCATATTGACATATATAAAGTCAACTCCTCATATTAATTTATTAATGACCAAAATTGATATATTGGTCAGTAATAAATTAATGAGTAGTTGACTTGTAAGCAATAAATAAATGTATCACGTGATCAAAACAATACCTACACCCCTACATCGGCAAAACCATAGTGCAATAGTATACAATGGCTGACGTGCGCCAAAAAAACAACTTTGGACCTGCCATATATGGTCAGCTCCGCCCCGTTATGGTCACGTGACACTGAAGGGGGCTGGGATTCATATGAACTTCAAGTTAGGGTGGCTTCTGATTCATTTCTGACAGACCGACAGACCGACAGACCGACAGACCGACAGACCGACAGACCGACAGACCGACAGACCGACAGACCGACAGACCGACAGACCGACAGACCGACAGACCGACAGACGACAGACCGACAGACCGACAGACCGACAGACCGACAGACCGACAGACCGACAGACCGACAGACCGACAGACCGACAGACCGACAGACCGACAGACCGACAGACCGACAGACCGACAGACCGACATGACCGACAGACCGACAGACCGACAGACCCGACAGACCGACAGACCGACAGACCGACAGACCGACAGACCGACAGACCGACAGACCGACAGACCGACAGACCGACAGACCGACAGACGACAGACCGACAGACCGACAGACGACAGACCGACAGACCGACAGACCGACAGACCGACAGACCGACAGACCGACAGACCGACAGACGACAGACCGACAGACCGACAGACCGACAGACCGACAGACCGACAGACCGACAGACCGACAGACCGACAGACCGACAGACCGACAGACCGACAGACCGACAGACCGACAGACCGACAGACCGACAGACCGACAGACCGACAGACCGGACAGACCGACAGACCGACAGACCGACAGACCGACAGACCGACAGACCGACAGACCGACAGACCGACAGACGACAGACCGACAGACCGACAGACCGACAGACGACAGACCGACAGACCGACAGACCGACAGACGACACGACAGACCGACAGACCGACAGACCGACAGACCGACAGACCGACAGACCGACAGACCGACAGACCGACACCGACAGACCGACAGACCGACAGACCGACAGACCGACAGACCGACAGACCGACAGACCGACAGACCGACAGACCGACAGACCGACAGACCGACAGACCGACAGACCGACAGACCGACAGACGACAGACCGACAGACCGACAGACCGACAGACCGACAGACCGACAGACCGACAGACCGACAGACCGACAGACCGACGACCGACAGACCGACAGACCGACAGACCGACAGACCGACAGACCGACAGACCGACAGACCGACAGACCGACAGACCGACAGACCGACAGACCGACAGACCGACAGACCGACAGACCGACAGACCGACAGACCGACAGACCGACAGACCGACAGACCGACAGACCGACAGACCGACAGACCGACAGACCGACAGACCGACAGACCGACAGACCGACAGACCGACAGACCGACAGACCGACAGACCGACAGACCGACAGACCGACAGACCGACAGACCGACAGACCGACAGACGACAGACCGACAGACGACAGACCGACAGACCGACAGACCGACAGACCGACAGACCGACAGACCGACAGACCGACAGACGCGACAGACCGGACAGACCGACAGACCGACAGACGCAGACGACAGACCGACAGACCGACAGACCGACAGACCGACAGACCGACAGACCGACAGACCGACAGACCGACAGACCGACAGACGACAGACCGACAGACGAAGACCGACAGACCGACAGACCGACAGACCGCAGACCGACAGACGCGACAGACCGACAGACCGACAGACCGACAGACGCGACAGACCGACAGACCGACAGACCGACAGACCGACAGACCGACAGACCGACAGACCGACAGACCGACAGACCGACAGACCGACAGACCGACAGACCGACAGACCGACAGACCGACAGACCGACAGACCGGACAGACCGACAGACCGACAGACCGACAGACCGACAGACCGACAGACCGACAGACCGACAGACCGACAGACGACAGACCGACAGACCGACAGACCGACAGACCGACAGACGACAGACCGACAGACCGACAGACCGACAGACCGACAGACCGACAGACCGACAACGACCGACAGACCGACAGACCGACAGACCGACAGACCGACAGACCGACAGACCGACAGACCGACAGACGACAGACCGACAGACCGACAGACCGACAGACCGACAGACCGACAGACCGACAGACCGACAGACGAGCAGACGCGACAGACCGACAGGACCGACAGACCGACAGACCCAGACCTGTCCGGTCTGCGGTCTGCCGGTCTGCCGGTCTGCCGGTCTGCCGGTCTGCCGGTCTGCCGGTCTGCCGGTCTGCCGGTCTGCCGGTCTGCCGGTCTGCCGGTCTGCCGGTCTGCCGGTCTGCCGGTCTGCCGGTCTGCCGGTCTGCCGGTCTGCCGGTCTGCCGGTCTGCCGGTCTGCCGGTCTGCCGGTCTGCCGGTCTCCGGTCTGCGGTCTGCCGGTCTGCCGTCTGCCGGTCTGCCGGTCTGCCGGTCTGCCGGTCTGCCGGTCTGCCGGTCTGCCGGTCTGCCGGTCTGCCGGTCTGCCGGTCTGCCGGTCTGCCGGTCTGCCGCGTCTGCGGTCTGCCGGTCTGCCGTCTGCCGGTCTGCCGGTCCTGCCGGTCTGCCGGTCTCGCCGGTCTGCCGGTCTGCCGGTCTGCCGGTCTGCCGGTCTGCCGGTCTGCCGGTCTGCGCGTCTGGTCTCGCGGCCGTCTGCGGTCTGCCGGTCCTGCCGGTCTGCCGGTCTGCCGGTTGCCCGTCTGCGTCTGCCGGTCTGCCGGTCTGCCGGTCTGCCGGTCTGCCGGTCTGCGTCTGCCGGTCTGCCGGTCTGCCGGTCTGCCGGTCTGCCGGTCTGCCGGTCTGCCGGTCTGCGGTCTGCCGTCTGCCGTCTGCCGGCTCTGCGTCTGCGGTCTGCCGGTCTGCGGTCTGCCGGTCTGCCGGTCTGCCGGTCTGCCGGTCTGCCGGTCTGCCGGTCTGCCGGTCTGCCGTCTGCCGCGTCTGCCGGTCTGCCGGTCTGCCGGTCTGCCGGTCTGCCGGTCTGCCGGTCTGCCGGTCTGCCGGTCTGCCGGTCTGCCGGTCTCGCCGGTCTGCCGGTCTGCCGTCTGCCGGTTCTGCCGGTCTGCCGGTCTGCCGGTCTGCGGTCTGCCGGTCTGCCGGTCTGCCGGTCTGCCGGTCTGCCGGTCTGCCGGTCTGCCGGTCTGCCGGTCTGCCGGTCCTGCCGGTCTGCCGGTCTGCCGGTCTGCCGGTCTGCGGTCTGCCGGTCTGCGGTCTGCCGGTCTGCCGGTCTGCCGGTCTGCCGGTCTGCCGGTCTGCCGGTCTGCCGGTCTGCCGGTCTGCCGGTCTGCCGCCGCTCTGCCGCCTGGCCGCCTGGCGCCTGCGCCTGGCCGCCTGGCCGCCTGGCCGCCTGGCCGCCTGGCCGCCTGGCCGCCTGGCCGCCTGGCCGCCTGGCCCGCTGGCCGCCTGGCCGCTGGCCGCCTGCCGCCTGGCCGCCTGGCCGCCTGGCCGCCTGGCCGGCCTGGCCGCCTGGCCGCCTGGCCGCCTGGCTCCGCCCTGGCCGCCTGGCCGCCTGGCCGCCTGGCCGCCTGGCCGCCTGGCCGGCCTGGCCGCCTGGCCGCCTGGCCGCCTGGCCGCCTGGCCGCCTGGCCGCCTGGCGCCTGGCCGCCTGGCCGCCTGGCCGCCTGGCCGCCTGGCCGCCTGGCGCCTGGCCGCCTGGCCGCCTGGCCGCCTGGCGCTGCGCCTGGCCGCCTGGCCGCCTGGCCGCCTGGCCGCCTGGCCGCCTGGCCGCCTGGCCGCCTGGCCGCCTGGCCGCCTGGCCGCCTGGCCGCCTGGCCGCCTGGCCGCCTGGCCGCCTGGCCGCCTGGCCGCCTGGCCGCTGGCCGCCTGGCCGCCTGGCCGCCTGCCGCCTGGCCGCCTGGCCGTCTGGCCGTCTGGCCGTCTGGCCGTCTGGGCCGTCTGCCGTCTGGCCGTCTGGCCGTCTGGCCGTCTGGCGTCTGGCCGTCTGGCCGTCTGGCCGTCTGCCGTCTGGCCGTCTGGCCGTTCGGCCGTCTGCCGTCTGGCCGTCTGGCCGTCTGGCCGTCTGGCCGTCTGGCCGTCTGGCCGTCTGGCCGTCTGGCCGTCTGCCGTCTGGCCGTCTGGCCGTCTGGCCGTCTGCCTCTGCCGTCTGGCCGTCTGGCCGTCTGGCCGTCTGGCGTCTGGCGTCTGGCCGTCTGGCCGTCTGGCCGTCTGGCCGTCTGGCCGTCTGGCCGTCTGGCCGCCTGGCCGCCTGGCTCGGCCTGGCCGCCTGGCCGCCTGGCCGCCGGCGCTGGCCGTCTGGCCGTCTGGCCGTCTGCGCGTCTGGCCGTCTGGCCGTCTGGCCGTCTGGCCGTCTGGCCGTCTGGCCGTCTGGCGTCTGGCCGTCTGGCCGTCTGGCGCCTGGCCACTGGCTGCCTGGCTGTCTGGCTGTCTGGCATTACGTGCATGTCTTTGGTGGCCATGCGTTGTGCACCTACCTCCGGAGGGGGAGATGTGGTAATGTTTCTTTTAGTGCGGTAGAAATGTTGAGTTTGTGTTTTGTGGGTGAACGTCGTTGCTGGGTGGAGTGAATTCGGCAACGGACAGCCGTTCAGCAACTGCAGGATGGACAGCGCATCGAGCAACGGGACGAGGAGCGGAAGCCGTCTGACGTGCAAATCCTGGTGGACCTCGTCAGCCGTCAGATGGAGGTGTCCCAGCGTCAGATGGATGTGTCACAGCATCGAGACGCGTCGAAAGAGCGCGTCATCCAGCTGCTAGAACGGATGTGTCCGTCTTCGCTACAGTCTCCAGCAGCAGGCGGAAACACGGGCGGTGCCGGCGCGACAGGCCCCGGCTCAGCGGCGCGTGCGCCTCTGCCGCCCGCCCCAGGGCAGGATCTGCGCGCCCCGGCAGGTCCACCCGAGCGGTGACGGCGGCGCGGCCGACCCCGGCCCGGCGCTGCGTGCGCCCTCTGCCGCCCGACCCGGGCAGGTCACCCGAGCGGTGACGGCGGCGCGGCCGACCCCGGCCCGGCGCTGCGTGCGTCTCTGCCGCCCGACCCGGCAGGTCACCCGAGCGGTGACGGCGGCGCGCCGACCCCCGGCCCGGCGCTGCGTCCGCCCCTGCTGCCCGCCCCCGGGACAGACGTGCGCGCCAGCCGGCCGCAGCCTGGGCGCCGGTGACCCGGGCGACCTTGACCGTGATCCCGGCTGGGCGAGGCCGCGGCCCCGGCTTCCAGCTGCGGCCACGCCGGACTCCGCGGCTGATAGCGTCCGCATCTTTGAGGGAGTTTGAGGCTTGGCGTAGTAAGTTCGACGGTTATCGTCTATTGGTGGGATTAGACGACCTACGAGAGCCGGAGCAGAGAGCTGCTATGCTCGCGCTACTGGATGACGGCTGGGTCAGAATCGTAAGGTTCGGACTGCCTCAGTCGACCGACGCCCGCGATCGACGAGATCATCAACGCGATGCATCATCATCTACGTCGCCAGCGTAACATAATCATCGATCGGACGAGATTTCAACACGCGTGTTCAGCAGCCAGGCGAAAACGTTGGACGAGTTTCTCTGTGCGCTGAAAGAAACTGCATCCTTCTGTGACTTCTGCACGTTGTGCATCGACGAACGACTCCGAGACCGGCTGGTCGTCGGTATTCGGGATGAAGACGCCGGACGCCGGATGCTGGAGCTCCCTGAGCTGACTCTGCAGTCGGCGGCTGATATCTGCCGCGCGACGGAGAACGCCAGATGCAGCACGTCGGCGATCCGGCAGCCTGTGACGTCATCGCTGGCCAAGCTGTCAAGCTACCAGCGAGGCAGGCGGTCACAGTGTCTCGACGGTCAGCACAGCGGGGAGACAGCGCAGCGGGGAGACAGGCGACCACCGCCAGCAGCGGTCCCATGGGAGGCGTCGCGCCGCTGCGGCATGACGGCCCACCGGGACGGGCAGGCATGTCCGGCTGCCGGACGCACATGCTACAGCTGTCAGGCGCAGGGACACTTTGCTGCTGTCTGCCGGCACCAGCCAGCTGAACCACAGAGGCGCGGCAGGAGCACCAGTCGGCATTGCAAGGGCCGTGCAGGCGATCAACACATGCAGTCCCTTGTCGGACAGCGGGCGAAGTCCGCGCCATCTCGGGGTGCCAGGCTGGTACCCGACGTCAGGGTGAGTGGCGTGACGGCACGCGGCTCGCCACGGGTTCCAGCTACAGCTTCACCGGCCAGACGGAGGTGGAACGGCTACAACACACTGGACGCCCGACACCGGAGCTGAGACATCAGCTGTGTCGCTGCGGTGTGCTGAGAAGTTCGGCATCAAGCGGGGGAGACTTGACGCCAATGACGACCAGACTGCTTAGCGCGGATAACCGGGAGATGCAGTGTTTCGGCACCTGCAGCATCACTCTCCAGCTTGGTCACGTCCAGCACACCGTTGAGGCAGCAGTCGTCAGGATGTTAAACGGTCCATTGCTCTCGTGGCTCGACAGCATCAAACTCGGCATTCTCCCAGAGAACTACCCTCAGCAAATACGTACTGTGACGAGAGCTGCAGCTGCTAAAGACGATGAAGATCTGATGAAGAATGTCTACACTTCCAAAGAAGATGCCGCCAACCAGGAGCCAAGACCGGAATCCCAGGACAGCCAGTGTGTTGAGAAGAGTACGTTGCAGAAGATGCGCCACTGTGGAGCCCGAAGACCGTTGGAGCTGCGTGCCGTGGATTGCCGCTGCTCCACGAGAAGCAGGAGCACCTCAGTCAGATGAAGGGCCGCCTTCCCGCGGGTGTTCGATGCATCGGTCCGTTGCGGGAGATGGCCGGCGGGCTGATGGAGATCGAGCTCACAGAAGATGCCGTACCGTTCGCGGTCCGCGCCCCTCGCGCCATACCGTTCTGTTGGCGCGATGAAGTACGGGAACAGCTTGACGACATGGTACGGCAAGAAGTTCATCGAACCAGTGCACCATCCTACTCTCTGGTGCCACCCTCTGGTGCAGTGCCGAAGACGGCGGAAGACGGACATTGTCTGGATGTCGACTGACCGTCGATTTCACCAGGCTGAACAAATTCGTGAAGCGGCCTGTGCATCCCGTGAGAAGCACGCACGACGCAGTAGCGTCCATCGGCACAGAAGCTCGGTTCTTCACGAAGCTCGACGCGAAGGCCGGCTACCACCAAGTTTCCCGTCAGAGAAGAAGACCGGGACTTCACACACCTTCATTACACCGTGGGGCCGGTTCCGGTTCCGGAGGGCGCCCATGGGCTGGTCTCGTCTGGTGACGTCTACAACCAGAGAGTGACCAGGCTTTAGGAGACGTGCTGCGGACATGCAAGGTCGTTGATGACGTCATCGCCTGGGATTCCGACTACAACGACCATCTGAGGCACGTCTGGACCATCCCTCGCTCGCTGTGAAGACAACGGGATCACCCTAAACCCGAAGAAGTGTGTCTTCGCGGCGGAGGTCAGGTCGATTTCTGTGGCTTCACTGTCGGAGCGAACGGCTACACGCCTGACAGAAAGAAGACGGCAGCGGTCTCCGGCTTCCCCCAGCCAGAATGTCTGACGGACCTCCGGTCCTTTCTTGGACTGGTCCATCAGATGGGCGCGTTCTCACCGGACGTGGCACGCGCTGCAGAGCCACTGCGACAGCTTCTGCGTCCGAAGAACGCGTGGCTGTGGACTGAAGAACACACCAAGGGCTTTTGATGAGGTCAAGGCGGCGCTGGTGAAGTCACCGGTTCTCAGTTTCTTCGACCCCACAGGAGAACAGTTCTGGAGACAGATGCAGCAAGTCTGAAGGGCCTGGGTTTTTGCCTCAGGCAGCAAGATGAAGCGGGAGACTGGCATCTGATCCAGTGTGGGTCACGCTTTCTGACAGACACGGAGACAAGATACGCCGTGATCGAAGTCGAGATGCTGGCCATCGTGTGGGCCATGAAGAAGTGCACCATCTACCTGCAAGGGATGCAGAAGTTTGAACTGACTACCGATCACCGGCCACTCGTCCCTATCTTGAACGACAAGAGCCTTCAGGACATCGCTAATCCCCGTCTCCAGCGACTGCGGGGAGTGCCTGGCGCCCTACAAACTTTGTAGCAGCGTGGCGCCAGGGCAAGCTGAATGCCATCCCGGATGCCCTGTCGAGACATCCCGTGGAGAAGCCCACGAAAGAAGATGAAGCCGCCGGAGAGCAGATCGGTCATCAGCTCTCCAGCGCTTAATCCGCGCCGTACCAAGCGTCGAGGAGGACGGGACAGCTGTCCTCACCGTTCGAAGACGCATCGCTGTCAGCAGTGCGCGCGGCTTCCGAGCGTGATCCTGAGGGTTCTAGCTCTCAGAGAAGCTGTGCTGTCAGGTTTCCTGACCACAAGTCAGATATCGTCCCGCAGGTCCGGCCGTACTGGAACATGGGGGATCGACCTGTCAGTAGACGGCGACCCTAGTCATCTGCGGGCAGCGGATCGTCGTCCCTAGCAGCATCCGCCGTGACGTTCTGCAGAAGCTGCACGCCAGTCATCAGGGAGAAGAGAGGACTAAAAGAAGGGCGAGACAGGTGGTCTACTGGCCAGGAATCGACCACGACATCTCCAACGTGGTGAAGTCCTGCCAAGAGTGCCGGCTTCATCTGCCGAAGCAGCAGAAGGAGCCGATCATCCAGATGCCTCTGCCGACGAGAGCATTCGAGGTCGTCTCGGTGGACTTCTTCGAGTACGCTGGCCGAACGTACTTGGTGTACGCTGACCGGCTGTCAGGCTGGCCCTGTGTCTGTCACATGGGCCGGACAGCGTCAGCGCATCAGCTGACGACCAGTCTGCGGCAAGTGTTTGCGTCGACTGGGGTGCCGAGTCTGCTCCTGAGCGACGGAGGACCTCAGTTCGCTGCCAAGAAGACGAGAGATTTCTGGAGAAGTGGAATGTCAAGCACCAGCTGTCCTCGCCGTATTACCCTCAGGCGAACGGACATGCTGAAGCAGCCGTAAAAGCCGTCAAGAGGCTTATCAAGAAGGTGATCGTCAGCGGCGACCTCGACACCGACGCGTTCGCAGAGGGGCTACTGGAGCTGCGTAACTCTCCCAGAGCGGATGGAAGATCGTCAGCTCAGGTGCTCCTCTGTCATCCGCTGAGATCGATGGTCCCAGCTCATCATCGCTCCTTGGCCAGGTGCTGGCAAGAGCGTGCTGATGCGTGCGACAGGCGCGCAGCGGAGCAGCGATGCAGAGAGGCGGACCATTACAACGCCTCAGCACGTCCGCACCGCCCTCTGCAGCTGGGGAAGGCACGTGCTGATCCAGCACCCCGCACCGGCCTGTGGGACGGCACGGGCATCGTCAGCGGAGTCAGCCAACAGCGCCGCAGTTTCCTGATCCGCGCGCCATCTGGGCGCATCTGTTGGCGGAACAGGCGTTTTCTGCGTCCGCTACGTCCGCTGATCACCGAAGGCAGCGAGTCGCCAGCGGCTGCGCCAGCTAGCGAACGGCCTCCGCCGCTGCAGAGCGCTGCTGATGGAGCGGCGGAGTCTGCGTCGGGACCGACGTGGACCGCTGTGCCGGCGCGTTCGGGCTGCTGCGCCGGGGCCGCTGGCTGCTGCATCTACGTCACCTGGAGTCACATCGACGTCACCTGCAGCGCGCAGGCGCCCCCTGGAGTCGCGCCAGCGTCACCTCCAGGCGCGCAGGCGCCCCCTGGAGTCGCGCCCAGCGTCACCTGCAGTGAGTGACGAGATTCACTCGGACCCAGCGTGCTCTCCACAGCAGACCGCAGCTGCGTCGCTGCGCCGAGGAACACGCAGCCGCGCAGGCCGGAGAGACTTCAGGTGCGCTGGGGTACGTGTGCGTACCAAGACTGAGTGTTAGTACATTTGTTGGTACCGCAGACCTTACGTGCATGTCTTTGGTGGCCATGCGTTGTGCACCTACTCCCGGAGGGGAGATGTGGTAATGTTTCTTTTAGTGCGGTAGAAATGTTGAGTTTGTGTTTTGTGGCAGTGCAGCCTCAGCCCAGGGGGGAGATGTTATGTTTTGTGTCAGTGCAGCCTCAGCCTCAGGGGGGAGATGTTATGTTTTGAAGGTAAAGTGTTGCCACATTTCCTGTGGCAGCGATTAGCTGTTTGTCCGTGTGGTGGCGCTGGCGCTGCACCGCATTGTTTGCGACTAATACAGTTGAGATCCCGGTCTCGCCGAGTGTAGGCGTGCTGCATGTCGCGGGCTGCCGAGAACCTACGCAACATAACACCTGCCTGCCTGCCTGCCTGCCTGCCGGGCGGGCGTGCGGTCGGTCTGGTCGGTCGGTCGGATAGTATACACCAGTTGGATAAGCAGGACGTGTTTTTTAGCTTTCCTAAAAATATTTGATTTTGCGCACGGAGAAGTTATTCGCCACTAAATTACATACCAGAAGAAAGAAAAGATCAGGAAGATATTATTTTGATATTCTTCCTTGAGCCACTTACTCTGGATAAGATGCAATATGTATTTATATTTTCGTAATTTCGTCATTTTTAGCATTCTGAAGTAAAGTTTCACGCAAGCGACCTCTGATTTCTCGTTTGAATTTTCATGTCGCGCGGCAATAAACCACGAGAATTACACAAGCACCTCTGAGGAAGACATACAGTGATACAAACACCATAAAGAAAACTCCAATAAAACAATAACGAAACGAATAGTTAAAGGCAGTATTTGAAGATTGCTGCTTATGTGAGCTATGAAGAAGCTCACATAAGACTGCAAATACAAACAGCAAATATTGATCTTGCTAAGTCAGAAACGATTAGCGAACGAAGAACGAACGAAACGAAACATCACTTGAATCTTCATTGTGTTTCTATTGGTTGTTTATATGTACTTTTACTGTTGCACATTACTTTTTACTCCCACTTGTATCCTTCCCCTCCCTAATGCAGTTCGCTGTGCGCGGCGCCAAAATGGCTGACGCGCCGCACTGCACCATCCTGATCCTTCTATCCCACCCTCCGCTTCTACCCGATCACCTCACGTAACATCGCGACGG
>JAXIVJ010002935.1:0-95000 GCA_036785665.1 Chirona hameri
ATACCTACATTTTGCACAAATAACACAAATAACACGAATATTAATATTAAATATATATTACACAGGTATATTTAATACGCCTATTTTTAGAGAGAAAAAAATATATGAATACTGTTGAAAGAATTGGCCTGTCCTGCAAAGTCATGACAGTTCAAAAACGTCAAAATCTAACGAAGGTACCAAAATAATATAATGTCAAGACATACCTATTGTAATGATGCATGGACATATTGTAAGCTGCTATTTTGCAATATGACACAGAGGGAAATTAATGTCTTAAAAGATAGATAATATTATGGAATGTATGGTACAGGTCACTTCAAAAGTAATGATTGGTACTAGTGGCGAGTCAGATAATCACTTATATCTCCTAAACCATTTGTCGGAATCGTTTGAAATGTTGCATGCTGGTCTCAAGCTGTGTCGTCCTGAAAATAAAGTACTCGGTTTTAGTTTGCATTCATGGAATTTTCCGAAATTTGCAAACAAATATTCAGAGCCATCTATCGCCGACGCTCGTAACTTCATTCCTGCATACGCCTATGATCGGCCATGACCCCAGCCCCAGCCAGCCATGACCGCACGCGGCCAATCAGCGCTCTCGAAGCCGTTCCACGAGTGGGATTGGTGGAGGTTGGCTGAATGAATGGGCTCCTGCGTTAACCCTATCTGTAACAGGGAGGGGGGTGGTGGACCCCCCCCCCCTTGCGTTTTGCGCAGATATCTCCAGAACGGCTGGGAGCAGGTCCATTAAAGTTTTGGGACTTTCCCCAAAATCGATTTTCACATATAGTCAAGATTTTGAGTTCTTATCCTGAACAGAATCGGTTCCAGGGCACGTTTTTGGGAGGGTTTTGCGTCGACATTCGGCGATAATACGGAAATGCGATCTTCACGGTTTCTTCCTAACTGCCTCAAGTATGAAGGAGTTACATCGGTTTACGGTGATTGCAACAAGTGCAAATTAGTTGATGTTAATGAAATATAAAAATTGCATGGCAGAGGCGGTTTCAGCGGCTTGAAAAGGGGAGGTTTCTAGGAAGTGTTCAATGCATGGCGGGAAGCCAATAGAGCGATGTAAGGGGCATGTATAGCTATCAAGACGTAAAAGATAGATTTTCATTCCATTATTTTCATAATTTATTACACATAGAGTAATTAATTATTTATAACACAGAGAACGGCGGCGCTGCGCGCCGCCGTTATTGGCATAGCTGTTTGGGCATCAATTACGCACATTACGTTAAAAAAATACCTCTGGTCATCTCAGGTCAGGTCACCAGACGTGACGTGACCCCACCTCCAAAAAAAAAATGTGGTCGTACCAAAGTCACAGCTTTTGGATGATCGGTTTTACACTTACAGGACTTCATAAGATCACATATATCTAAATTCGTATATCTTTGATTTTTTATATCGGCGACCTAAAGTCGGGTTAATTTCGTAACCTCCCCATTATAAGTCAATGGGGAATATTACAATGCTTCCTATTCCAAGGATACGCAAGATATCAGTCTTATTCCTTCTGGATCATATTATTTTAGGCCATTCTTGATGACCTAGGTGCCATTTTTGTTCAGTGACCCCTACAGGGTCAGCCGAGGTCATCCTAGGTCACCAACAGTTGCAGGTCAATAATTATCGACATAATGACGACATATAAGTGAAACCGACACCAATGTGTTTGTCTCGTCGAGGCACTTCTTCCCACCTTCCAGATAGCATTTTTCAAGAGCTTTCCACTGTTTTTTTTTGTTCTCGTTTGTTCCTAGCTATCATAGTTTCTGTGATATCTGGGGGTTTCTGGGGCGAAGTCCTAAAACTGGAAAAGTGGACCTTTGATGACCTCTGGTGACCTCAATATTGGCTTGAGGAAGAAAAAAATATCTGAAGAACT
This sequence comes from Chirona hameri, assembly GCA_036785665.1. Lineage (NCBI taxonomy): Eukaryota > Metazoa > Arthropoda > Thecostraca > Balanomorpha > Balanidae > Chirona > Chirona hameri. Next base: position 1,898 of record JAXIVJ010002935.1, read on the forward strand.
TTCGAATGTGCTTGTCGAGAGCTTTCGAATGCGTTTTCCCACGTATTTCTGGACCTTTTAGTTTTCGAGTCAGAGGGAGGAGGGTTCTATCTACCCCCTCCCCCTAGCATGGCGAAGGTGGCGCCGAGCACCGGCACGGCGCGGGCTAAAGTTACATGAAGTTATTTTGAAATTTGACATGTCATGACATGACATGTCCTACCCAGACCTACCATTACGGCCATTAGGAGTTAACCCTAAAAATATTAAATGTCGCGCCGAACAGACTTCAGCATCGTAATCAGCATGTCAAACTGCATGTGTACACCAATTTTGATGAGGTTTTGAGGGGACTCAGAAACTGTGAACTTAGAAACTGTGAGCTCAGAAACTTGGATGACCTCTGAAGGTCAAAGTATTAAATGTGGCGCCGAACAGACTTCAGCATCATAATCAGCATCTCAAACTGCATGTGTACACCAATTTGTATGAGATTATGAGGGGGTCACCATGTGACCTCAGAAACTTTGATGACCTCTGGTAGTCAAAGTATGAAATGTGATGCCAAACAGACTTCAGTATCGTAATCAGCATTTCAAACTGCATGTGTACACCAATTTTTATCAGATTCGGAGGGGGTCGCCCTGTGACCTCAGAAACTTTGATGACCTCTGGAGGTCAAAGTATTCAATGTGGCGCCGAACGGACTTCACCGTTGTAAGTGGATTGTTAAACTGCATAAATGTGAGAAATTAAGGCGAATTCTGAGGGGGTGCGAATGTGAAGCTGAATGTGAATCTGAATCTGTAGCTGTTTTGACAGATGTGGATCCATGCACAATGCATATGTTTGAACTAACTGCAGTCACTATATTCTATCTATTTGTATGCCTACCAATCACCAAGGGGGACACATAATATGGGACACATAACTTTTCATAATGGATTATTAATTGCATAGCATTTGACATATAACCCTTGAGCAGGGGCTTCATGCCTGCAAAGTGTAGGAAGGGGACATAAGCTTCTTTCTCCTTATAATTATTGTATACACCAGTATGCACCATGCACCATGACCCTCTGTCTTCTTAACTTCTATGCCAATACTTTTTACCGCATAATTCCCAAATAGAAGGCAATGATTTCCTAAATTCAACAACACTACTGCCGCCCCACTTGCATTATATTATCGGCTCTGGTGCACTGATGCTATCTGTAACACTGTGCATGTGCAAACAGACTGTCACTAAAATTAGCCAGACTCCTCTCCAGTACTTCTCTACTCCATGACCTAACCTAGACCAAACCAATTTCATATTGAAAGTGGTCAGTGAGACTGGTACCTACCAGGCATAAGTGCCTTTCAAAATCCTGATGTGTAGGTAAGGTAAGGAAACCATAATTTATGTTTGTAGCTGGTGTTGTACTCAAAGTAAAATAATACCACAGTTTTGCTCTGGTACTGAATAAGCGACTGGATGCCTCTCTCCAGATGGCATTGAGTGTGGCCAAATGGTGCACCATATTCCCTTGTAGGGTAAACTGCCCCAACCCTGGACAAATGCTAACTGCTAACCTCAGGCTTTTCATGCTATCAGAAACTGAACAATACAGGTATTGCCTGTTATCTGATAGCATGAAAAGTCCGGAGTTTAGGATGTGTCTAAAGATTGGACTTTTACCCTTTCCACACTCTAGCCTTTCAAAACCTTGATCTATGACATGACTGGAAATAAGACTTTACCCTACATTTTACAATGAAGACATGAAATGGTAATATTTTACAAAGGTACATGTCAGTGTGCTGTTATGCTCAGTATGTACTATGTAGTAATCAAGGTTCAAGTTACCATCACTGATGTTGGTCTGGAATCATTGGGCATCTTTGTCACCAGATTTATATTTACCAACATAAATCGACACAATGCTCACAGAGCGTAAATGCCTAGGAAACTTATTTACAGTGTAGGGGATAGGTTTTATCTAAAAGATGATCTGGGGCCGAGGACCGGGAGAGACAGCCCCTCCATAAGGCTGCAGCGAGCAAATGAGAGCAGGGCATTGTAAGTGTTCAAGCATGGGTCCCTGCGACCATAATGACTGTAAAGGTTAGGTCAGGTTTGATTGTTATTTCAATTGTTTCCTGCCACACCCAACAAAAATACCAATAGAACCTGACCTAACCTTTACAGCAATTATGGTTGTGGGGACCCAAGCTTAAAACGCTCCACTCACATTCACAATCGCTTGCTGTGCTGCAGCCGTACCGGGGGCTGTACCCCCAGACCCCCAGGCCGTCTTGTAGACAAAACCTAACTTCAGGCATAAATAAGTTGTCTGATATATTTATGCATTGATGTATTCAATTGTTGCATTTGAGCATCATGTTGATTTAGGTCTGTAAAAACTGGTGACTTCATAAAGCTTTCATGACTCCAGAACAACAACGGTTAGGGTACCCTGAACCTTGATTACTACATACGATACTGTGCATAACAATAACAATAACGTGGCGCACCGACAGGTACCTTAGTCAAAGACAGGGGGGGTCATTCCGCCTCTTCAACATGGGCAAACAGTGTGACAAGCGATAGCAACGTTTACAACTGACAGTCATCATCTGTGTTTAGCGCATTGATCACGAGCCACCTAACCGACTAGCACCAATCAGCATCTAGTGTGCCTGGACGCTGATTGGCCGGTTAGTGATGACGACAGAGGGGGGCAGTTGTTTGTTTACATTTCAATGGGCAGGCGCCATGCTGGTTCGCTGCGTTAAAACCCACCGCAGCCAGTGACCCGCCGCGTAGGGAGTGATCCGCCGCGTAGGGAGTGATCCGCCGCGCAGCGAGTGAGCCGCCGCGCAGCGAGTGAGCCGCCGTCCGCAGCGAGTAAGCCGTAGCTTTATAGATGTCGGTGAACTTGGACGGAGCGAGCGCGCCCGGCCAGGCCGGCGGCGTCGCGTAGTGTGACACGTTGTACTATATAACCCCGAGTGAGTGCGGACAATCAGTGTGCGAAGTGACGGACGAGTGGCCATGTTGTTGTTGTTGTTGTTGTTGTTGTTGTTGTGTTTCCTCCTGGGCGCGGCTACGAGGCCGCGCCATAGCCCCGGAGGGGCTCCTTCTGGCGGAGGTAGCCCGCGGCCTTGAGCCCGCGGCCAAGGCCGCGACGACGTCCGCGTCCCTCTTCGCTGTCGGCGGCGGGTGGATCGTATTGTATTGTATTGCACACTTCATCCGACCACTTCCACTTAATTCGTAAAGTACAGAGTACAGTACGATAGGGCTACTCTAGGGTCGTCATCATACAAGATAGCAACGCGATTTCTCTTGTCAAGCTAAAAGTAGGTACACAATGCCCAGTAGGCAGAGGCGGGGCCCCGCCAGTCACGGGCACCGCAGGAGCACGTGCCCCGGGTGTCCGCCCCCTCTCTGCAGACTAAGCAGCGAGAGGCTGGGCAGTCCCTCTCGCTGCATCCGGCGCAGGTGGTTGTTGGCCGTCGTCCGATGCGGTGTAGATAGGATTTTTCCCGTCCCCAGTGACCGGCGCGCAACTGATGAACGTTGACCGCAGCGTCACGATCGTCACCGGGGACGGGCGTCGGTAGGCGGTACCCCATGATTTCGCGGAAGAGCCCCGCCGGCCAGCTCAGCCCCTACCAGGGTCCGGTCGTCAGCTGGATCGTCCTCCTGTGGAGGGCCGAGGCCTCCCCGGCCAGAGCGTCCGCCCGCTCATTTCCCGGCAGGCCGCAGTGGGGGGGGGGGGGGGGGAGGGGCACCCACTGAAGGTGCAGCGATCGGCCGCCGCTTCGCACCGCCAGGAGAGCGGCCCACAGGTGCGTACCATGTGCCGCAGGACCGCAGGCGCACCGACTACGTCCGCCATGGCCAGTGCGCTGAGCCCCACCGTCCGCCAGCCGGTGACCCTGGTGAGTCGGGAGGGAGCGTGGGCTTCGCTCACCACCCTCGGGGGGGGGGGGGGGCTCCCGGTGGCGGGGAGGCGGCCGCTGCAGCTGTGGTGTGGATTTTGTGTGAACAGCGGTATGGATGGTATGTGGACGGCGGTATTGATGTTTTGTGAAGAGTGAAGTATATCCTATGTGGGTTGAGATGTGGACGGTGGTGTGGATGTAGAGTAGCGGTGAGAGCCTTGGCCGGCTGTGAGATCGGGCAAATCACATACAGCGATTTGCCAGAATCCGTCTGGTGAACTTTGCCATCCCATAACATTAACAGTTTTGATCATATTTCAATTTTCTTAATGGCATCAAATGCACCATTTAATTGCTCCTTGAAAGACATCTTAATTGTAACAATCGGCCGCCAAACGAAGTAACAAAGCGTCAAAAAGTGGGAGAGCGAACGCATTAAGCTGAGACTGGCGGCCCGCTGGCCTGCCGAGTGCCCCTCTTCTACGTCACTTTTTTTATTTTGATGACGTCACCGCGGCTGCCGGCTGCCAACGGCTGCCAAATATTGCACCTTCCAGTTGTCACCACTTTTTCGGCCGGAGTGTTCTACCTGGTTTATACAGCCTTGGTCAAAGACTACCAACGAAACCTAAGTGCAGGTGTTTACAGAAACAGACACGTACGACATGTGCTTACTCTAAGATGAATAACTAGCTACTTCTTATTTATCCATCATCTACTATGATCTATAAGTTATATATATATATATATATATATATATATATATATATATATATATATATATATATATATATATATATATATATATATATATATATATATATATATATATATATATATATATATATATATATATATATATATATATATATATATATATATATATATATATATATATATATATATATATATACTTATATCTACCTATTTTAAAATAAACTCACCAAGGCGGGCGGTCTGGGTTGTCACGACCAGGGCAAGGCCGTATCCAGCGGGGCGCCGAGTTGTGACGTCACGCGAAAATCCCGTTCAGCTGGCTACGGTTAAACTTTTTCTCGGATTTTAGCTCGTCGTCGCAGTAGAGCTGCAAGTTTAGTGGTCACACAGACCACCGAGTGGCAGTATTCGACGCCCTGAATACCACTGTTAAATGCTGATTATATATAATTATATATTATATATATTTGTGATTGTATATAGTTATAGTAAGTAATATAGTAATGATGTGACTAACTTTGCGACTGCTACACTCTTATAATTCGATTAAATGCATTTGTTTAAATACTGCCTGTATCACAGTCACCGTAGCCTGTATTTGGATACAGTCCATCTGAATACACTTACTGCTGCACTGGAAGTCCTTCCACCCATCGCCACGTCCAGAAAAAAAAATATATGATTAGGATTGCGCCAGATTAATATTTTATGTAAGCACATGCTTCAATCTCGCATTAGCCGATACAACCAATACAATTTTCTGCTTAAAATGATGCTGCTTTCCCGCAAAAGTTACTATGGTTTGCTTTCCATGAATAATGCATTGAATTCAGATAATTTAACTGTTGCCGTATATTCCTATCATGTGTTAGCAAGAGCGCATCGGTATAGCTACTGTATTAATTAGCCTCTGACTACTGTATTGGCCGTTTTAGCCTCTGACGAGGGGCCGTAATAGCCATGAGCTTATCGTGGATGGCCTTAATATGTCTATGTCTATGTCTACTGTTTCTACGAAAGCAGCCGGGGCAGCGGCACGTGCTGCCGCGCTCTGATCGGTCTGACCGTGAGGACCGGTCTCTGACCTCACGGCGCTCTGCCCGTGAGGGAGGGAGGGGGAGGCTGGAGGGGAGAACGGGAAGGAGGGTATTACGGAACGAACCATTAAAGATGAACATTATACCTATTTTACAAATCACAGGCGACACTCATTCAAATCCAATTTATGACGGACAATACTTTGTCGGGATTCGAGAATCTTGCATTCGTCAAGGTTGTGATAATTAAGTTATTTCGGGATCGGGATTCGGTCGATAAAGGGCAGTGCCCGAATATAGCCAAAACAATTTTGGCTTTTAATTAATTTGTCGAATAATTTGAGGATAAAGTATCTTAATATTGATAATGAAGTTAATTTAAATGGACCCAAAACGAGATTGCAAAATCACAGATCATTTAGGTTCTGTTTTTTTTTTAATCTGGCGTTATGATGACAATATGTAGTAACACATATGTAGTAAAGCTGAACCAGAGAAGTGGAGTTCGGATCCTGTTCACGGACCCTGCGGTTGGCTGCGGTTCGGCGGTCAGCAGTCGTCGGCAGCCGGTGGGGTGCGGTTGGCACGGAGAACCGCAGGATGAAATGTTCGTGTGTTCAAGAGACGCCGCATGATGAAATGGGCGGGGGTCGAGCCTGCTGGAAACCGCCGAGCCGCAGGTGGTCGGGAACAGGCCTCCGATGAAGGCAGTGTCCGACATAACTACATCCTCGTCAAGACTCAAGGTTACCGTCTATTGCCTCTGCAAGTGTTTCTCTGGCTATGCCATATATTTCTGAGACGTTTCAAGAAGAGGTAGAAACATGGAACCATAACTTTACGCCTCTGCTGGCAGCCCGATTAGTAACGTTACAAGCAAACATTCAAAACAAGCTATCACAAGTCACAACTGATCAAATATGGCACATGCAGCATGCGCCCACTGAGTAACTTAACGGTTACGACTCCATCACAGCTCCATTCCCTGATCTCGATCACTTCAGGCCACCTGCCAAACAAACAAAAAAACATGTTCCTGGCCTCCACCGCCTGGGGACGCACCAGTCGTTTATTTCTACACACTGGGTCAGCTCGCTGAGCACCTGAGGTCGTAGCGCGGCAGGCGAGGCGCAAGCGTCTCCACAAACGGCTCGAGCGCGGTCGACGAGTCAGCGGCAGCTCGGCCCAGCACGTGCAGCACGGCCGCGCTCAGCGACGCGTCATCAGCCAGCTCTGCCAGCGGCGGCAGCAACCGCTCCAGCTGGGCCGACACCATGCTGGCCGGCAGCGCCGCCAGCTGGCCGCCCAGCGCGAGCAGGTGGCGCCGCTGGGCGGAAGCCAGCGCCCCCTCGGCGCTGAAGCCGGCTGCCAGCTGGTCGTAGCTGACGGTTAAGAGCCACTGCCGGTGCAGCAGGCGCATGGTACAGTGGTTCTCGAGCCGCAGCAGCGCGACCTCCGACAGCAGGTCCTCGAAGGCGGCGACGGCAGCGTCTCCGGCCGTCTCATCTGCCAGCCAGTCCACCAGCCAGCGCACGAAGTAGGCCGCCTGGCCGTGGTCGCGCAGCACCAGACGCTTGGCCAGCGCGCCCCAGAGCACCACCATAGCCGCCGCCTCCGCCTCGGCGTCCCCGCCCTCCCGTGCGCCCGTCTTGGTGAGCCTCTTGAGCAGATGGTCGGTCTCGGCATCGGGCTGTTTATTGAACACGACGGCCAGCGTCTTGACAGAGCGCGCCGCCGTCAACGGGTGCCGCTTCTTCAGCGCCAGCTTGGCGAGCATCACGGGACATCTGCTGCGGCACAGCCACGCTAGGCCAGGCCAGCAGCGCCGTCAGCTGCGTGAGCTGCCACGGCGCCGCGTGGGAGAGCGGCAGCACGCCGTGCCACCGCCGTGTGCACCAGTTGCCCGGTCAGGTCGGGCTCTTGGCAGGACAGCTCGGCAGTCAGTCTGGCGAACGGGGCAGTTCGGTGCCTAAACACCGGACCGCGCATACATTCGCATGCGCTTGGCATTGCGAGCCTGGTCTAGGCGCTGCTCTGCCAGCCGACCTTGGAGCCACTTCAGGCGGAGGTGCGTCCGTGTCACAGCGTACTTCTTGATGACGCGAGCGTCCACACCCTGAAACTTCTGCAGGAGATGCTCCCTGAGCCGCCTGACGACGCCAGGAGCACGATCGATGTCAGCGCCGTGCATGGCGCCAAACACGACCTCGAACTGCTCCACCTGCTCCAGCCACTGCAGTGATGGCACAGACAAGCCTCCCCGGCTCAGCCGCTCGATCCAGCCAGAGCTGGAACCAGCCTGGCCGGGAGGACACTGGCCGGACACAGTGCCGAGGCTGCTGTCGAATGAACGGCACTTGTAGGCCAGGTATCCAGCGACGTACGACAGGGCTTCGCGGCTGAACTCCGGACTTCCTATCAGAGGGCGACCAGCTGGCGGCTCTTGGCGGACCTGCGCTTCTTCAAGGAGCTGCCTGATGTCCTGCAGGTCACCGTCCGCTTCAGCCGCCGCCTCCTCGTCCACGAGGCCCCCAAGAACGTTGGCGCTCAGGTAGACGCTCTCCTCCTCCATGGCGACAGAGGCGCCGGACGCCGATGGCTGGCTTCTGGAGCCGGCTGCCACCGCCGGAGACGCGCCCATCAGGTGCAGCCGGATGCGGGTTTTGAACTCTACCGGCGTCGGATTTGTGTTTGTGCCACACATGCCGCGCATCTGTAAAAACAGCACATTATATATATATATATAGATAGATAGATAGATAGATAGATAGATAGATAGATAGATAGATAGATAGATAGATAGATAGATAGATAGATAGATAGATAGATAGATAGATAGATAGATAGATAGATAGATAGATAGATAGATAGATAGATAGATAGATAGATAGATAGATAGATAGATAGATAGATAGATAGATAGATAGATAGATAGATAGATAGATAGATAGATAGATAGATAGATAGATAGATAGATAGATAGATAGATAGATAGATAGATAGATAGATAGATAGATAGATAGATAGATAGATAGATAGATAGATAGATAGATAGATAGATAGATAGATAGATAGATAGATAGATAGATAGATAGATAGATAGATAGATAGATAGATAGATAGATAGATAGATAGATAGATAGATAGATAGATAGAGACAGACCAGACAGACCAGACAGACCAGACAGACCAGACAGACCAGACAGACCAGACAGACCAGACAGACCAGACCAGACCAGACCAGAACCAGACAGACCAGACCAGACCAGACCAGACCAGACCAGACCAGACCAGACCAGACCAGACCAGACCAGACCAGACCAGACCAGACCAGACCAGACCAGACCAGACCAGACCAGACCAGACCAGACCAGACCAGACCAGACCAGACCAGACCAGACCAGACCAGACCAGACCAGACCAGACCAGACCAGACCAGACCAGACCAGACCAGACCAGACCAGACCAGACCAGACCAGACCAGACCAGACCAGACCAGACCAGACCAGACCAGACCAGACCAGACCAGACCAGACCAGACCAGACCAGACCAGACCAGACCAGACCAGACCAGACCAGACCAGACCAGACCAGACCAGACCAGACCAGACCAGACCAGACCAGACCAGACCAGACCAGACCAGACCAGACCAGACCAGACCAGACCAGACCAGACCAGACCAGACCAGACCAGACCAGACCAGACCAGACCAGACCAGACCAGACCAGACCAGACCAGACCAGACCAGACCAGACCAGACCAGACCAGACCAGACCAGACCAGACCAGACCAGACCAGACCAGACCAGACAGACAGACAGACAGACAGACAGACAGACAGACTCCTCACACACATCTAAGACTGCCTTCTGTCCAAAAACTACCTCCTAACTTCTCGTATTTTAGTTATTAACATTCTTGATTTTGTTTGCGACGTCACGACCATAGTGATTTGTAACGGCACTTTTTATTTTCACTATGGTCGTGACGTCACAACTACAAGGATCATGTCCATGAGCTTAATTGTTTTAGTTTTTATTCATTTCTGAGTTCATTCCGATTTTGTATGAATTTTTGTTTAAATTTACATTATTACAAATTAGCCTTGTTTTTATTAACCCAAAATATTGGTACCTTACAAAATTGTCCCCAACCCCATTCTGTTTTCTGAACTATCTTGATCGAGATATGGTAGTATGAAGTGCTTCTAAAGTTTAAATCTCACAAATGTATTCTGAATTCAACTGAATTCAAACAACTGAAGCATCATAGACAAACATAACACATGTTAAAACATTTGTAAGCTGTGAGACTGTCCCTCAAACTTGATTTGCTCCACTCACCAGCGAGATCGAACCGGAGTACAGTCAGACGCCGGGTCGGCGGCAGGCGTCATGGCGGTGTCAGGCGCCGGGTCGGCGACGGCCCCCAGGACGGTGGAAGGCGCCGGGTCGGCGACGGCCCCCAGGTCGGCGGAAGGCGACGGGTCGGCGACGGCCACCAGGACGGATGAAGGCGCCGGGTCGGCGGAAGGCGCCAGGTCGGCGGAAGGCGCCAGGTCAGCCCCCAGGTCCGGGTTGGCGTCATGCACCAGGATCGGGATGGGGGTCTCCGGAAGGCTGATAAGAAGAGGATGGGTTTCAGCAACAGTTTCATCACACTGAAAACATGATACCCGATACATGCTACTGAAAACATGATACTGATGGAGGGTTTAGCAATGAAGGAAGCTTAACTTTGGAAATGTGGCTGTAGTGACATGGTGAGAATTTGTAAGGCAGGTTAACAGCAAATAAATCAAGTACAATAATGCCTGCAAAAAACAGCCATCAATGCACCACACAAAGAAAGGCATCAGGCATTACATGCTAATATCAGATCAATACATGACTTGCACAATGAGCTATTCAGTGTTGTTGCTTATGTAACAGCACATTTATAATGAAGTATGTCCAAATTCAAAAACCAGCTGGACTACACTCTGTGACATGTTTGCAGCAGTGGGCACAGTATACCTCCCACCCCAACTTTGAGTCAATGAAGCACCACATCACAGTCACTGAAGCAGATCATGCAGGTGTGGAGGGACTGTTGTAGGAAGACCTGATCGTCAAAACCAGTGACAGCTTCAGACCTTATGTGAAGGAAGTAATTAGTTGTTACTGATGCTTGCTTTCATTTTAATATAATGCTTTGGAAGTTATACAACAACAGTTAATTCAGACATTACATGAAACAAAGTGGCTCATGACTGTTTGCACACCTCGAAGATAGGGAAGGTAATGTATGGTGGGTAAATTAAGGTAAAATATTGAGTATCCCTTACCGATTGATGATGACATGGACTCTGGACGTCACAGCCGATGTCTGAGGTGTTGGGACAGAGCTTGGCTCCAGGTTGACCTGCAGTGGAGAAAAGAGAATGCAAGTTAATATTGTAAGAATATTTGCAGAAAGCAAAGGGACAACCACCCAACACAAGTTTTTTTGGGGGGGTGGAGCGGCAAGGGACATATGCATTTCAAAGGCAACTCTTTTGGCAATCACACTGCACAATGCTCACTATGCTGTGCTGCATTTGCATTGGAGGATCCAGAACGGGTGGTAGTTCCTGCCTTCCCCCTGGACCTGCCCATGAACATTTGGTAGCACATTATGTCACCTAAATGTATGTATGACAGCATATTAACAGCACCAGTATAGTGCACACTGGCAGCGATTTCATTTTTACTGCAATTTCACTGTTTCTCACATATATTACCTTGTGCTGAGATTTGGCGTGCTCAATGCACGCTCGGCAGATGAAACCCACTGATTTTCTTCTCGGAATATGCAATGCCTGCACGATCCACTTTGGCATCGTATTACTTTTCAGAGACACGAAGTTTGTTCTTTCTGCGCTTGCAGTGAAAACTGCACTTCCATCCTCATGCGCTCATGCGGCAGGCACAGCGCTTGAGGTACTTCATTGCAACCATCAACCACAACACAATATTGACAAACGACCGGATCCAACGTATCTGTGAAAAGAAAGAACATGCAATGGCATGTGACATTATTAACTCTATTACTGTCGGCCAAAACAAAAACGAATCCGTCGGGGGGGGGGGGCGATTCCCCCCTCCTATATCGGACACCGCTGGACCGATTATCTCCGGGAAAGCGGCATTGCATTCCTTGGAGCATGAGCTACATTCCTGTATTCATAAATATGAAAAAAAATTGTCATGGACGGATACAGGTATGAGGTAGCAAAACAAAAAGAATGGGGGAAAACATGCATTTCTAGATTATTTGCCCTGGGACATTGTTTGAAGGCAATGTTTCCATGTTATTGGATTTTGCCACCTAATTGTATGCTCTAACAGTAACATATACTCCTTTTTATAGTTTGGGGAAATGAACCCAATGGCTTTCTCAGGCAATTCCAAAGGGGGTATCTAAAGATGTCACTTTTTTTTTTGTTCGCATTGATTTCTGTTTTAGAAGCTTATAACTAAATGTGTATGCATGAGAAAGTAAATTATGGCAGTTTTGCTTTGTGTAGTTGCGTGCTCAGGAGGGGAAGGGAATGGGAATTGAGCCTTGTCTTTTGTTATCTTAATCTTTGCTTATTTATATATTTGGCTATGTAGTGTCACACCATGGGTCCACAATTCCACCCTAATTTGATCCCTGAGACCGCCTATGCCCCAAAATACAATTGTCATCCATGCAGATGATATTGCATGAAATTACTGACTGCAAAATAACGCTCATGGCGAACTAAACACAATTTGTGTGAACAGTCAAACACATGCTCCCAAAATTCGTCCCTGGAGTCGCCCTTGGGACCCCCCCCCCCCCCCAAAAAAAAAAAATGTGTGCAAGGCATTGCTAAAACAGGTCACCAAGTTTCTAGTTGAATTATTTTGCTATATAGTTACACATCATGGGTCCAAACTCCCCCTAATTTCATCCCTGGAGCTGCCCATAACAGTGGCCATGCGCTTGCGTGGTGCGTCCTATTCTTGGAACTGCCTATGCCACAAAATACAATGGTGATCGATGTAGATAATATTATATAAGACAGTCAACTGCAAAATAACGTTTTTAGTTACTAAACATGTGTGTACACATGCCCCAAACCAGTTCCTGGAGCCACCTGTGGGCAACCCCAATTTTTTTTTAAAAAATCACACAGGGTGTACAAGAACAGCTTAAGGGAATAGTTCACCTTGGAAAATTTTACCCAACACGATTTGATTACATTGTTTAATACAATTTCTTTTGATATTGTCAAAAATGGTCTTATATTGCGCCGATTCAGGACAGAAGGCCGTAAATTTGCATTGTTTATCAAAACTATATGCATACTCTCTGAGTCAGAGTCCTGACGTCATGCAAATGTAAAAAATGGTTCAGCCAATCAGATTCGAAAGTAGTCGCGTAAAGATAGACTCGCATTGGAGATGTGCCAACCGGCGATTCACTTACTAGCACCAGCTGCAAGCTAATTGACTGATGGTATAGCCTCTGCCCGGGCTAGAACTAGTACAACATTCTTTCGCCAGCACCGCATACCTTCACCAAAAACTCAAATATATTCGGCTGGAGAGTCTTTTCAGTCAAGAAAACTTACAGATAGGGGTTTCCCAACACAGACTACACAACTGCTATCTCAGTTTAAAACTAATGTTGAAGGTGAACTATTTCCTTCAAGAAGGTTCACACTTCACTGAGTTTTTTTTTAATCCAAATCCAATCCAATTTTTTAGATGACTCCTTTTGTGTACTCTCTTTCACCCCCAACAGGACATTTGCACCCAGTGGTGTACACATAACTTCACAAAGGACCAGGTCATTGCCTAATGCCTTGAGGGGCCCACCCAATCGACAGACACCACCAATATTGGTGGCCTGCGAAATTAACTAACACAGAGTGGCGCTATGGCACCGTCATTGGTCAGAGGGGCGCCAACATTGCATGGCCACCAGTATGCAAAATGTGGCAGGAACATCAACAAGATATTTGGGGCAACCCAAATCCTGCCCCTAATGGGACAGCAAGCTGCCCCATTTGGGGCAGGATTTTTTCCTTTTTTTCCAGACGAGGAAATTTTGACCGGGGTACAGTCGGTCATAATCACAATATTGTTTTATCTAGTGTGGACCAGTAAATTGTTACTTCTGCCCCAAAAAGTCAAAACCTGTCCAAAATTCCCAAAGCTGCCCCTACATTTACAATTCTGCCCCTAAATTTAAAAGCTGCCCCCAAATTTCCAAACCTGCCCCAATTTTGATGTGCTGGTGCCAACCCTGCCTCAACGAGAACTCGTCGAAACTTGCCACGTTTTGCATACTGGCATCAGGCATGGCCATGGGTGCCACAGGTCCAGAGGACCAGGTCATGACCTGCACAACCTAATATTTAGTATGCTACTGTTTGCACCCATTTACAGGAGGGTTCCCTCTCCTCCCATGGCTATGGCAATTTGCAGAAACCCAACCTGACTTAGCCAGTCAGGGGAAGCGGTCTGAAGAGCAGGTGGCATGCTCTGTTTGCATGTTTGCAAACCGCCACTGGCAGTTTCATATGGTGCCAAACTCCAAAGTATGTAAAATATGACAGTAATGGTTGTTTTCCATACCTATAGTCTATTATTTCTCAATCTGACAATACCTATTAACAAACTTTAACTGAGCATTCAGTGAATTGTGAACTCAAAATTGACCATCACAACACGGACTTTGAAGCCACATAAAAGATGGTACCTCAAAAGTTGTCGAATAAATCATGCATCATTTAAAAGCCCGTTAAATTTGTATTTCATTGTAACATTTTCAAGCCACGACAATGTTTCGTAAACGCATATTAAATCACAGTACCCTCTCACATCTGAGCCTCACATCTCCTACCTACTCGGTCAAAAAACAAACATGGCAAAAAATAACTCGGGTGTGACCACTGGCAATGATCTCTACGATACGCGTGCAGTGTTATCGGCACTGTCAACCAATCAGCAATGACTTAACCCGGCGCTGATTGGTCAATGGTCCAGATCACGCTGTGTGCACGGCTCAGAAACATCGCCGTAGGTCTCAATACGGCAAACTGAAAAATCGTCTATCTTTTAAGTTAATTTGAGAAAAACGCTTACTAATGTTTTCAAATTTTTGCACTACATATTAAAGCTTATGAAATTTTACACTTTTACTATTTTTTTCCAGCCACGACACTCCCTGGTTTTACCAAAAGCTCTGCAACCCAGCATACTTACACATAGCACCCTTGGCTTTGCAAGCCAATAGATAAAACTGCTTAGTATTTTTTCGAATAATGTATATATCACTTAAAAGCCAGTTAAATTCTAAGTCAGATGTGTTTTTTTCCAGCCACGACACCTCTTCGTTTTTGAACAAACAATGCTTTAATCACAATAAGTTTTTCTTTAGGTTTGTGTTGCCCCTTGGGAAATCGATTTTATGTCTTTTTACTTGTTATTTTAGCAAATAATTAACGTTTTTAGATTTATTCTTCATTTACCATTGCATATATACATTCAAATTTCTGCCCAAAACTTTTTTAATTTTCACATTGCAGTCATTTGAAAGAGCCACCACGCTGCATTTTTTTTTTTAAAATAAGAATTCAAATTCCAATCGCTTTATTTTGTGTATATTATTTTATAATATGAATGTAACACTTAAGTTGTTTTGATATCCATAATTTACTTATTTTTTTAGCTTGCAAATACCAGCTGAAAAAAGTGATACACATAGGCCTGTGTTGAAGGCCGGCACTCGGCGCTACCTAGTATTCTAAGTACCGTGGCCGTATCTAGATGGTAAAATCCGGCCCCCTCCGAAGTCAGTTGGCAGCACTATAGCTCTTGGGCGTGACTTTCCTACTAGCCCATGGGGTTCACGTGTTAAATGACCCAACTTTGGGAACCTGTATCTCGAGTTCTATTCACCCGATTCGCCTGTAGTTAATCTTCAAAGAAGGAACGTTCAAATATCTCGCGACGATTCCTCTACCATTTTTTCACCTAACCCAGCCGAATTCTTAGGGCGTGAGGGGTAAAGATTTGACTGCACTCCGTGCCGGTCTGGCCAGTTTCTGGCGGCGCCGGTGCGCCGGCGGTAATAGCTCAGTCGGTAGCGCATTGGACTACGGATGCGAGGGTGGTGGGTTCGAATCCCGCTCGGGTAAGGGTGATTTAGCGCAGAAATGATGTTATATTATTTTTGATGGTTGATAACTATGTTTTTATCGACAGAATAAACTGTTTGAAATGTTTTGTCGAAATTAACTTGATTTAAACCATCTTCTCCGGCTTGATATTTAGTAATTCCGCGATGATAACTTGTTAATAGGTAATTGTCGTATTTATCCTTCTCGTTTGTCATTTCATATCGCGACCTGCTAGTGTGACAAACTGTGAGTACTAAGTAGTAGCGTGTATGAGTGAATACAATAAGAATATATTTGTGAAATACCTCTTTCCAGCTTTTACACTGATTGATAGACTTATTAAAACGTAAGTAAAGTAAAACATACACATTGATTACATATCATACTCGTTCGAAGATTGTTAAAAAACATTTAACTGACAACTGGTTTTCCCGATACTTTCGAGCTTTTTCTTCGTTTCTCCGACTTCACATCCTGTTTTTACGAAAACTGACAACCAAGCCATCGAAAGAAAAGTTACTTCAATAAATCATTATTGAAAGCACTGTAGCAGCAATAATACAACAGCATTGTAGGAGCAACAGTGGCAAAATTGATGCAAAAGACAAGATGACGCACGTACGAGATAACTTGTTCCTACATGGATTATCAGAGACTGAAGCCCGATTCAAGAAGATCCCTTCACACAACTAAATGACGGATATCCAAGCAATGACGGATATCCAAGCAGCCCTCACAACAAATGCAACAATGGATCTTAGATACCAGTGGATCTCCGGGTGAAATTAAGCGACAGATATCGGATTACACATGATACCGTGATAAGCATACCACAACATACAATCAGTGGTGGATCTAGGATCCCATCAGATCTCACGGCAATATGCAACTGAATATCTCGGATGCTATATCTTTGGGTTAAATCTAGCAACAGATTTCGAATCACACAGTATCCTCTTACACACACACCAGAACAACGGAAGTAACATGTACCTCAGACCTCAGCAGACTTACGGTACAAAATAAAACAGCCCTCTCGATTCTGCCAGTACCTGAGAAGTTGACAACAAAACGACATGAACAAAACAAGAGAAAAACATGACATGAGTGAATGAGCACAATTGTCCAGTCTATTCACTACAGCCTATACACTAGTTTTCACTGTGCGTGGTGCCAGCACTTCCTCGCTCCTCACCGTGCCCGAGACTCGGCGCGTCGGGCCCTGTTGATGTTGCCCATCCTGATAAATGTCCGGACGCGGGCGAAGGAGGCGCGAATCTTGGAATGGACGCGTGGGACGCGTCAGGCCGCCGATACTGACGACCCTGGTCCACAGGGCCTGCAGAGGCACCGACTCGGCCGAGGCGGATGGTACACAGAGTCGACGGGCCTCTTCCTCGCGATGTAGCCGGTGACGTAGGCCATGGCGCTCTCTGTCGCGGACACACCGGTGACCGTGTCCCGCGCGGCCGACGACGCAGCAGGGCGGCATGCTGCTGACTGGGACGCCTCCGCCTGGTGAAGCAGGTCAGCCACATCCCTCAGGTCGTCCATGTCCTCCCCGTTATCGCCGTCTGTTTTCGCTGTCGTCACCTCCTCCACCGGTCCGGTGAACTCCAGCAGGTCTGCCGTCAGTTCGGAGGTGCCGGTTGCCTCCACCTCCAGCACCTGATCCAGCTGCTCCTCCAGATCACCAGTCTGCGGCTCTGCCGCATGATCACCGTCTCTACAGACGGGACTTACGCCTCGCTGCATGACGAACAGGAGGATAAGCAGGCGAATCCTTGCCCTCGCTTCAGTCGGTGTGGGGTTCTGGATGGAGCCTTCCGGGCCTCTCACCATGCCGAACAACCCTTCCAGCCTGTCCTGCGTGAGCCGGCGAGTCAGGACGAACACATCGCCGAACTCTGCCTGGAAGTCCTTGAACAGGCCACGCACCGACCGGATGCTGATGACCATCCCTCTCTGGAACGGGTACATGCACCGTGCGGTACCGACACGCGTCAGCGTGGCCTCCGTCACAGCGGCGGAGATAGCCCTCTCTTGTTCATCGCTGCCACGGTAGCCTCTCCGTCTCCGCAGATCTTTTGTGTCGCCTGGGTAGCTGGCGTTGAGGACATCCGTCGCTTCGTCCACGACACGAAGGAACCTCGCCTCCTCTTCTTTGTCCGCGATGTGCCGCTGCAAGACGCTGGCAGTCGAGGCGCTCAGGAGTTGGAGACACGGACCATGCCGGTGACCTATACAAAAATAATAATTAGACACCAATAGAAATGTGAATGGATGGCAGCAGACGCTCAGTGGAGCACAGAAGGAACTTGTGACAAGTTATATAGAAATTATTGGTCACTTTTAGGTCACGCCAATATTGAGGTCATCACACTGCAGACTGGTTATTGAATATTGATTCAACCTTTTTTGGAACAATTCAACCATGATTCATTTTGGAACCTGAATGATTCAATCACTGCTCGATTCATGGATACACATTTGATAATTGCTTCTTTCCGATTCAAAGAATCAAAAACATATTTTAATCGATTCACGCTTGATTCAACATTTAAATGTATGTTGTATTTACGTCAAAGCAATACAAATGGAAACATACACATAAATGATCATTAAAACATTTTTACAGCAATCATATTTCAGTATAAATGAATGTAGCCGCTGGGACTACATAGTATTTGCACAATTTACCATGTGCACTTGAATCGTTAAGAGTCTTTAAATCTTTTGATTCAATCAGCCTTGATTCCATGCGGGGTTTGATTCAATCACGATTCAGGAATAAAAAGATCTAGTGGTGAATCAATTTGGTTTTATTCAAGGAATTGTGATTCAACGATTCAAATCGATTCAGTCAGTCAAATCAATAACCATTCTGCATCACAGGCTAGGCTTGTGCTTCATTCCGGTGTAATTGAATCCGATTCCGGAATCGATTCCGTTTGCACTGGATTCGGACTCGATTCCGTTGACATCTGAGTGTAATAGGAATCAGGTGGAATCAATCATTTTTTTTTAGAAAACGATGGAATCGGCATCAATGGGTCATTTCAAGCGATTCCTTTTTATTTTCGTTTAAATCGTCCTCACCATGAAATTAAGTTTTCTTCAAGGTTATCTATGTCTTAGAGCACGCATAGCTAAAACAAAGGTTGGTGACGATATGCAACCTAATGAGGGTAAATAGATATGCCCAGTCATTCCGCTTATTTAGGTGGAGAGTGGAGACATACAATAATGTTCACTTACGCCAATTATGTTTTTTTCCCGAATATTCTCATATGTTTAAATATATATACATCCATTTCCCTGTGCATCATATTGCAAAACATCATTCATGCATCATAAAGTACAGGTGCGTCTATAATAATAATATTGTGTTGTTTGTTCATTATCTTGTTTGTTTTTTAATTCGTCATTTTCGAACCGTCACGATTTTACAGCACATCTCCGGTTTTCAATGAAATTCATGAAATGATTGAAGTTTGCTATCAAAAACGAAATTCATGAAATGATTGAAGTTTTCTATCAAAATAAATATATTGAATATACTTGTTAAATATATTTAATATGGCTATATGGTGATCACCTCTATAATTACTAAACATAACATTATATATCAAGTGATGTGTAATATTATAGGGAAAAGATAGATAGTCATCTATCTTTTCCTAATAGGATGTCACCATAGACAGCCCAGTCTTTTAACAGTAGGTAACTATTCAAATTGCCATACCTGAACTGTTGTGCATCAGTTTCTTGATGTCCAACAGATTGGGTGGCACCTGACCGGCTGCTGGCTCTTCTCCTTCACTACACGAGTACCATCCTTGAATCCTGCAGTATAATAATTTTGTATGAATCATGTACGCATAGACAGAATATATTACTGGGTAACCCAGAACCCAAATTATTCATAACAGGTATACATAACCAAAAGGTTAAATATGTGACACATACAATATAACTGCTGCATGTTAAGTTGTGATGACAAAAATTTAGATTATCCCTAGTGAAATTTGAGATGGCAAGGTCATGAATTCACACTTGAACCACAGACACAGTGCAAAGAAGATCATCAATAGTCATATAACAGAACATAATGCTACCTGCTATGTGTTATGTCAGATTTAACAGCTAAATAATTTAAACACAAGTTACACAAGAATGTAAGCACCAGATAGGGCAAGGCAAATATACCTCAATGAAACCCCAGATTTTCTAAGCCATGGATGCAGGCATGTCAACCACGTCTAAATGTAGATTATAAAGTGTAACATTAATCTTTACCATAGGAAGGCAATAGAGAGCAACAATTACCATAGCCGTTCCGAATCGGCTGCTGTGCTGTTGTCAGCCGAAGTTAGAGAGCCTGATTCGCTGGAAGATTAATGACGCCAGACGCATTACCATGTCATACCAGGTGACATCATACTCCTGCTAACAAGTGCCAGCTCTGCTGCTGCGACAAAGTAGGTGCAGTACAAGTGCTTTGTCAGCAGGCACAGAAATTGGCACATGCGGCAGTGGCACAGCTGAAGGCGGGCTTGTAAACAAAGCAGAGCACTTGTTCCGGGTTGAAAGCAGCAAACACTGCCATGGCTATCACAATCACTTTGCTGTATGATAATTTTTTGGCCTTTGTGCACATGCATTAGAATATGTCCTTTCAGCGACAAATCTGTGAAGCTCTTTGAAGCAGGATTCCAAAAAATGTCCAGAGCAATTCCTAGGGTCTTTAACCTTTTCCCTTGCTGCATCTCGTCGAATTAATTGCCACCAAAGATCGGCCACTTTGGGATCACGAGGAAGACGGTGGTAGCCACTAGCCAGTCCCCAAATGATTTTAATTACCCTTCTCCGAACTATTGGTACAGCCAGGCAAAACACAGTACGGCATAGTCGGGTAAAAACTGTGAATTGAAAATAGAAGAGATCTAGCTCTACCCGACAACTTAACAGTTAAAAACTTTACAGCGCCTTACGTACCTAGTCTACAGAAGCTAGCGACAAACATGCATAATCTACAATGCATTTCGATTACTTCGTTTACTCTAAGAGCTTTCGTAATACCTGCGCGGCTTTCGCTCCTCGGTAAAGCTACCACATATTTAGATGGAACTAAAAAAACTAGTATATAGTAGTGAATCTAGTACTTTTCTAGTACTATCCTAAATAAATCATACTAAAATCCGTTCCACCCGTCCTCTATCACCCTGGTAAAATCCTCTATCACCCTGGGTAAAATCATCAGGTGATGTGTTTACCTTGGTGCCCGTATGACAAATGACGTCACTGGTTTTCGGCTCCCCGATTGGCCCGGCCGGCATAACTTAGCGAAGTATTCTACGGCGAGCACAGAACGGACCAATGGGTGACAATTACTTGCACTACCAACAGGGGCGCACGCAAGGGGGGCATATGGAGGCCGTGACAATCCCCTTAGTGAGTCGAGGACCCCTGGGCCACACGAAGGGCGCGGTACATGGCCCTGTCTGGCGTCCAGCCTTCAGGGGGCCGCACGGCCCCTTCGGCAATCCCAGGGGCCCAGTGATAGCAAGAGGGCCCTCGAACAGGCCAGGGGACCACCCCCCTCCCCAGCAGGGGTGTAGTTTCCTATTCAGTTGAGGGCGCTTCAACCCCCACCCCCACTTAGGCAACGAAGTGGGTCAAATCCGGGGAGAAATATGTATTTTGTGGATTTTGATGGTATTTTAAGAGATTATTTTGCTGTTCAGCCCCTCCCCCCATTGTCTGGAGAAGTTTCGCCCCTGCCCCCCCCCCCCCCCCTCCAGCGATCCAGGGGCCTATGACGGTCAGGTGTCTTTCATCCGGGGGACCCGAGTGACCCAGGGGCCCGCATTGGCAGTCCAGGGTTCCACCGTGGACGGCCCAGAGGAGAACGTCCAGGAACAACCCAGCCGCCCGTTACCCAGGGGATCCCTCCGGTGGTCCATAGAGTATGAAGACATCCCAAGGGCACTCATTCGCCGGTCCAGGGGTCTAAGGGCGGCCCAGAGCCCCGTCAGGCAGCTCTGATGGTCAGCTGATGTCCTAGGGCCCCTTAAAGACATAAAGACATAAAGACATAAAAGAAAAGTGCAACAAAGAGCCTCTTGGGCCCATCCGAGGTTGCACCCCCTCCCCCCCCCCCCCCCTCCACCAGTCTCGCCCCTTCAAATCACCTTACTCTACCTGCATAAAAGAAGGCTAATCCCACGAGTATTTATGAACTAATCCCTTCTCTGTAAAATATTTATCTAATCTAATTTTGAAGGAAGCAAGTGTCACTGCATCAGCGACATCCCCTGGTAGCATATTCCAATGTCCTACAACCCTTCTACTGAAAAATGACTGTCGTAGCCTAGTCCTACTTTGTTTCATAATGAGTTTATGCTGATGACCTCTACCTCGATTTTCCCTATTGAACTCAAACATACCCTTTAAATATCCAGAATGCTGACTATTTACAAATTTGAAGACTTCAATTAGATCTCCTCTTAGCCTTCTATATCTAAGTGAAAACATACCCAATTTCTTTAATCTATCTTCATAAGGTAAACTACCAAGACAATTAACCATTTTTTGAACTCTTTCTAACAACCAGCAATCTTTCTCATATGTTGGAGACCAGGCTTGTACACAATACTCCAAATGTGGTCTAACGTATGCACAATACAGTTTTGTTATTACCTTTTCACTCTTGTAGGAAACATTTCTGTTAATGGCCCCTAGCATTCTAAGTGCCTTTTTCCTAGCTTCTACAACCTGGTCTGACGCTGATAGTCTATTGTTTACCACGACACCTAAATCTCTTTCCTTTTCAATCTGCTCCATTTTCTGCCCACCCATTTCATACCTATGTTTACTGCTAACCCGTCCAGCGTGCATAATCTTACATTTACTCAAATTGAATTTCATCTGCCATGCTTCAGACCACTCAACTAGCTTGTCCAGATCTGATTGAAAAACATCCTGATCATGTTTTCCTCTAATAATCCTGACAACTTTTAGATCGTCTGCAAATTTCAAGACTTTGCTGTCTATACTGTTCTCAATTGCATTCACAAATATTATAAAAAGCAATGCGCCCAGGACTGAGCCCTGTGGAACCCCACTGAGAACCTCCTTCCATTGTGATTGGCACCCATTCAATATAACCCTTTGCTGGCGTCCTGAAAGCCACGTTTCTATCCAATCCAGAATCTTGCCCCTGATCCCATGAATTTTAAGTTGCAACCCCAGTCTTGTATGGGGGACTTTGTCAAATGCTTTACTGAAATCAAGAAAAGCTACATCTAGCTGTTTACCCTGATCAAAGCTATCTGTTGCAACATCCAAAAACTCCAGAAGATTAGTTAAACAAGAACGGCCCTTCCTAAAGCCATGCTGTGTATCCTTGATGAGTTCATTTTGCTCCAAGAATTCAACAATCTTATCTTTGATGATTGATTTAAGCACCTTGCAGACTAATGAGGTCAGACTAACCGGTCTATAGTTTTCCTCTTTACTTCTATCTCCCTTTTTATGAATAGGAACAACATTTGCTCTTTTCCAATCAAGTGGAATTTTACTATCTGCGAGTGATTTAGAAAATATTATGGCTAATGGAACCGACAACTCCCTTTCAGATTCCCTTAAAAGTCTAGCATGGATTTCATCAGGTCCTTCTGCCTTGTTAGGCCTTACTTTCTTTAGATATTCTAGAACAAGTTCACTACTTATGCCACCTAGCTCTCCTATAGTCTCCTCTGTCTCTAGCTCAGGCTGAAGTGCCGCAATACTACTCTGGTCCTCGATAGTAAAGACAGATTGAAACTGATCATTAAAGGGAAATAATGACCTTTTGATTTTGTTAGCAACAATTTCTTAGGCTACCGCTATGGTTTTAAAATTATTTTATTTAAATTTAAAAATTAAATAAAATTATTCCCAAATTCGAAGTTGTAAGTTTGGGAAAAATACAAAACAAGTACCTTGTGTACTTCATGAAGGTCATTGACAAATTCGCCCTTCCCTACCATTGTATACATCGATTGCGGCATTTTTGGAGGCTCTGTGACATTTCCGATCAAACTGAGCGCTGCTCGGACACACGCTAGTAGCGCTTTCGTTCTCCATGGCAACCAGGCGTCAGCCAATCAAAAGCCAGAAAGGGAATACGTTCTGGCTTTTCATTGGCTCACGCCTGGTTGCCATGGAGAACGAAAGCGCTACTAGCAACAACTCGCCACAATGGTTAAGTGCGCCGAGAAGCATGACAATGCTTTGTAAACAAATCGCCGACGCTAAATAGGTCGCCGTCGATGTGCATCGATGAGCTTCCGATTTAATTGCCAGTTTTGTGTTATTGTTTGTTAGTTTTTTGGGAAAAAAAATATTATTTTTCATGATAACATAAAGCATAGTGTTATATACAGCCATATACAAATTATACAATACTCCTAATGTTGAAAACAAATGAATTTATTTTCAAAAATTGAGGGTCGCAACCACTAACTATGCCGCCGTTGATGTGCATCGATGAGCTTCCGATTTTATTGCCACTTTTTCCAATCGCTGTTAGTTTTAGAAGATCGCCGGGCATATAATCACAACAAGCAGAACGCAGAATATATTTTCCACTCCATTGCGTAAAAAAAACAATACGGGAAAAGCCCGCAGTTTGATGAGGACCAAAAGTACTTGCAAGTACCGGTCGTTAAAAGTGTGGAACGCTTATCAACTTTAACTTGAAATATCTTTCGGTAGGAAAGTTTTCATGCAAAATGTGATGAATTTACAATATATTTTGGTCTCGTCTGGCGATTTCAAGTGCTAACTCCATTTTTGTGGAAAAAGGTCATTATTTCCCTTTAAGCACTTCAACCATTTCACTGTCCTTGCTAACTAACACATCATCTACCTTAAATGGACCTATATTTTTGGAAACTGTACTGAACTTATAAAAACTGAAGAACTTCTTACTATCTGCATTACAATGTCTAGCTAAATCAAGTTCCTTTGCCCTTTTAGCTGCTCTGACCTTTTTCTTAACTGAATTTCTTGCATTCTGGTAGGCCTTCTGATTTATATCTAGTGAAGATCCCTTCAAAATGCCAAATGCACTTCTTTTAGCTTGTATAGCACTCCTTACTTCTGGGGTAAGCCAAACTGGTTTGCCCTTGGTTCTGTTACGTTTGTGCCTGAGGGGTATATGCCGATTCTGAATTTGGCTTAATCTAGCTTTGAAAACATTCCAGGCCTCACATGCATCTAAACCTGCCAACTCAACGTTCCATTTTATCTGTGCGAGGTCATTTCTAATACCATCAAAATCAGCCCGGCTGAAGTTTGGAACCATAATAAGGTTATCTTTGGGCCTCATTTCTGATGAGATATTGAATTTAACCATATTGTGATCACTGGTTCCCAGACCTGCACAAATACTTATGTCACTAACTAGATCACTGTTGTCTGAGAATACAAGGTCTAGAATGGAGCAATGTCTGGTTGGCTCTGTTACAAACTGATGCATGAAAAGCTCCTCTTCAAAGATTTGCCTATACAACCTACACTCATTTGTTTCCTCTGCTATACTTTCGTATCCTCTTAAGTTAAAATCTCCCATAATAAGACACTGAGCCCGAAAGTTCCTACGTATTTCCTCACAAATATCTTGGTCTGTTTCAGCTTGGGAGTTCCTTGGAAGATTCCCTGGTCTGTAAAATGCACCTATCCTCAACCTTCCTGTTTCCTGTACCAATTTTAATGTCAAGCCAGATTGATTCTACTTCTTTTACTTTACTAGAATCATCAACTCTAGTAGTGCAGTACAAGCTATTTACATATACAAACACTCCGCCCCCCTGCCGTGATTCTCTGCAGTATGAGAACATGTTATACCCTTGTAACTCGAAATCCTGTAGCCTATCCCTATTATACCCCTCACTAACCCATGTCTCGGTTACACAAATGATATCAGGCTTTTCAAGGGCAACATAACACTCAAACTCATCAAATTTAGACCTAATACTTTGGGCATTCAGCAACACACATGTGATCTTATACTTTGAGCTGACTACTAATTCTGAGGGAATTATGATTTACTGTCCTATTCTGACATGAACTTCTACCAATGCTTACTTCCTGATGCCCTAGTACTAGCGTCCCTGAACCCCCCTCCTACCTAGTTTCCCTGAATGACACTTCTGTAGGCATCTCCCAAAGCCCTTGCCCCCTCATCCGATAAGTGAAGCCCATCCTTCATATAGTACCTACGCCACTCATAGAACTGATCCCGTAAGTCTACATAACTAAGCCCCATAGCTGAACATAAGTTCTGAACTGAGCTGTTCACAGACAGAGCTCTCGAGTACCACTCCTCACTGGCTCCACAGCGAGGGAGGATGCCAGTCACAATGACTGGTTTCCTGGACTCCTTCAACCTCTGCAGCAGGCTCCGTTACTCCGCTACTATTCTCACACTCTGCCTAGGTCCTATGTCGTTCACCCCCACCTGTAGTATAACTGTCTCCGGGCTACTCCTACCAAGTTCTGCCTCAATGACAGGGCCCATATCAACTACTCTTGCCCCTGGTTTGACTATACATCTGTCCCTCTTCCCACAGAATGTTCACCTTAAGGGCCTTACCCTTGAGTCCCCAACCACTAAATGCTGAATCTCTTCCCTGTCACTTTCAGCTGCTGACTCTAACGCACTGAACCTATTTGCTATTGTAACCTGCGGATGTTCTCTGGGGCTGTACTGCCTGACTCTACCCTGAACTTTTGTCCATCCCTCCTGATCCCCTTCCCTCTTCCTCCTCCAGATTCTGCTACCACCCTCCATTACCCAGCACCCCTCCTCATCCTTACTGTCTGTGGCCCTAGCATTACTTTCCACAATGTTGAGTCTCCAGAAACGTGACCCTCCAACACACTTCCAAACCCCAGCCGTACTATCCACCTTTGCCTTATCCTCCTCCCTTATGCCCCTATCAGAACTACCACTGGTCCCTGATCCTGTAGGCTCCTTTTCTGACCCCCTAACCACGATCTGCGCATACGTCCCTTGGTCAGGAGCTACACCCTCCTGCGGCTCATCTCTACACCTACACTTACTTAACTGCGCCTCAAGCTCTGCTACCCTAGCCTGGAGGGCCTCTAGCTCTGCTACCTTCGCCTGCATCCTAGTCATGCTCATTTGAATACACTAGTAACTTAGGTATATAACTTAGGTACTACGCACTTTTCAATACTTTACTAACTTAACTTAACTTTTTTCTTCTTTTTTTTTTTGTTTTTTCTTCTTCTAAACCTTAACTAGATCTAAGTAAAGCTAGTGACACAAATCAGCTATGAGTGCACCTAATACTAGACTAAATATCTAATCCTTAAATAAACTGAATACTAAATACACCTTAATTATCCCTAATTTTCTAAAAATATCTACTTATCCAACCCTGCAACTATTAACACAAAAATAAGACTAAGACAATTTTGGCGCACACAAGCTAGAATGAAAAGTCCTTTAAAAAGCAAGTAAGAGGTAACAGCTAACTATGAATGCTTAAAAATAATACCTAAACGATCCACAAAACTAAATATCTAATCCTTATATCTAAATATAATGCGGTTCCTCAAAAAATACACAAAACAACAGAGCTATCCAACAGCTACTTAGCTTGTCTAAAGCGGGGTTCAGAGTACATGCGAGCGATCGTTGCGCTCCGACCTGGCGGTTCGTTGGTTGGCAATAGAGGCGAGGGTGCCGAGGGAGGCCCAGGGACCGGCATCCAATGGTCCAGGGTTTCTGAGAGCGTCCAGTGTTCAAGGGAGTCCGAGAACGGCACAGCAGACAATGTCCGCCGGTTTAGAGGCCAGCGAGGACGACCCATTGGCCCCCTCCGGTGTTCCATGGGCCCCGAGGGCGCCCTCAGCAGCAATTATTTTCGTAGCATTCCCACTATCAAAATACTCGATATGCATTGTATATGAGTGACCAACCGCATTGTCCACAACCGCAATGGCGGAAATTCCCACACACGCCCGCTGTAGGCGATATTAACACCCAATGGATTCACCCAGTGGCACAATAACACCCCGTGGCACTTGTATTGTCTTCTGCAAATATGGCATGCAACAAGAACAGGTTGGGAAACTTAGAGACTTAGGCTCAGACACGCAGGCCTATCGGCAGTCTCACAGTCCCGCACTGCGAATGATAAATGCTAGCAGCGGGCGCGCCGGCCGCTGTTGCGTTATACGAATGAATCCTAAACGTTGCACGCCTGCCCGCCCGTGTAGCTCAGTCGGGAGAGTGCTGAGCTTACAATCTAACCTGCCCTGGCAAGGTGGGTTCGAGCCGCTTCGGCGCTCGCTATTTGGGTCCTCGTGGGTATGACTTGCGGCCGGTGGCAGCGGCCGCGCTCAAGGCCAGGCGAAGCCAGCGAGCTGGGCGGGCCGTCCTCAGTCGTAAGGGTACGTTAAACTGTTGCCTCTAAATTCTACCGGTGACTGGAATCGCGCGATCGGGTGGTGGGGTCAGGGCCTGCGCAACAAGCTTAGCTCAGCATGGGCCCTGATCTCGAAAATGCATCCCATCAAAACATTCGGACTAAATTTACACATATACAAAATGGTTTCGACAATACCGGTGCATCCCGCGCGCAGTAGGTATATACGAACGTATATGTACAACAGACCAGACACTATTGGGCACGATATTTTGGAAGGCGTTTAAGATAAATGTCTGCGGCGCCTGCGCTATGAGAGACAACCGGATTGGCCGGCGGCCCACGACGCAGGCAGTCGTCTCGCATACTCCGTCATCGAACAGCTGGTCCAGGCACACGGCCTCAGCACGGAGCCCATGCGGAGGCCGTCGGGATCTGAGACTTGTAGATGAGCTGGAGAACGATACATACTTTGCTAAGATAAATAGGGTGCCTTTACTAGTTACTTGTGTCTATCGGGGCACAACGCATTTTAAATACATGTATGCCTTTTTAACATCTTAACTCTGTCCTGGTGCAAGCTGGAAACATATATCCAACAGTGGAACAGCGATTGCATCATGCATGTGTGCCTGCAATAAGTCCCAAAGTATCACTGCCGTACAAACACATTGCGAAATATAACACAGCGACGTTAGTTGAAAAAAATGGTCGGTACGAAAATGACGAAGCAGAACACGACTCTCAACACTCCTCGCAACAACCCATGGAGCAAACCAATAATTCGTCGTCTGACAAGCAAATACACTTGTGTAAGTATTAAGTAGGTAATTACGTAAATGCTGAATGTCTCAAATTGATCTCTTTACAAACAAACATGTATAATAACCTGCCTATTTTGAGCTTCTGGCGTGCTGTTTGACTTTACCTTCCATCGCTCGGCCTGCGCCCCAGCTCGAGCGCCGTTGATTGAGCCATCTGAGCCGGAGGTGTAGCCGCGTGCTGGCGAGATCCTCGCGATGCACTCGTCCAGCTCCAGCGCCTTGGTCCGAACGCAGGCTATCAGGCGTTTTAAGATGTCTGGCGCCTGGTCAGCAGTCGGCCCCATCACCACGCAGAACCTTCTCTCAAAGTCATCCACCACCTCCATCCACCAGGCGCTCGGGACGTGGAGGCTGTCCCGGCTGATCGTCTGTAACCAGCGGCACGGTACGGATGCAGAATCCGACGCTGACGAGGTGGGCTGGCCGAGGTCGCCGCGGATGTGCCGACACTTGGAGGCCACGTAACCCCCGACAAACGCCAGGGCCTCCCGCTGAACTCCGAGGTCAGCTGTTGCGGGGGCGGTAGTTGTTGCTGCTGCTGCTGCTGCTGCTCCGTCAGACAGTGGGCCGTCGCCAGCGACGACTGCCTGGTACGCCAGCTCCCACTGCTCGTGCTGCTCAGCAGCCTCGATGTCCGCTGGATCTTGAAGCTGAAACGAGAGCATGAATCAATATGCCTGAATTCAAGTATTGCTTGCTCGTTAATTAACGCCTAACAACAATTATTCTTAATAAAATACATAGCAGAAGTGAAAACTACGCAATGAGCTGAACAAAAACTATTTCGCTTGAAATCACACTTTTTAACCCAAGTGGGGCATTTCCACATCATTTTAGAATCAGAACTTTTCAAATGTGCTTTCAGCTTCAATCATGAGAACTCAAAACATGTTTTTCTCACCATTTCATAGTTATCAGCCCCAGCTCCAGTCAAGTGAATGACATGCCTAATTGTAATTGTATGTTATGAACCCAGTAGCCCATGCAGGGAATTCAAACTTGGGCATTTGTACATATACACCCTTATTTGGGTAAATCAACTGGTATTCCAGGGTATCTATCAACACAAAACATGTGCGCCCCTCAACAAACAAATCTCCCAATCCTGCCCCCAACCACAGTACTTTGAATGTTGTTGTTGATGGACTAGGGCGTATAGCCTCTTGGGCCCAGAACACCCAACTTTAATAGTCTTTGATCTTGCTTGGTCCGATTTTAGGCTTGACAGTTAAGGTTACTAAGCAGCAGCCAGCAGGGTACTAAGCAGGGTGGTTTGCAAGGAGGGTTGGTTCTTGAACGTTTGACAGTGTATGGGGGAATAGACAGGGAAATATTCCGGGGAATTAGGCAGGGGGACTTGGCTAGGTTTTGTGTCTTCTGTCTTCTTCTGATTTGGTCTTCAGATGTTTGCCATGGACTTAGGGGTAGGATTGTTGAGGAAGGATTGCTGTTGCCAGTATTTGTTAGTGGTAGTAAAAAAACTACTACAGAGTCAGAGTCTCTAGTAGTCTCTTCAGAAAGTAAAAGTAAAAATTAAACAATATGAAATTGCTGGTAACTTGCTACTCTAATACTGTACTAGAACATAAACATGTAAAAATGAAAATAATAATTGAGACGACTCATCGCCCTCACAGCAGTCAGAACATACATACAAGTGATTTGAGAACATGTAACGTTCGCCACTGATAAAATATTTTACTACCTTAGTGTGGTAAAGGGGTCGTTGTCAATAAGTCCGACCCACTTACTACCGATATATCACCGTTTCACTACCTCCCGGTAGTATTACTTACCACCCACTTACTACACCCTTTACTAACCAAAGGGTGGTAGAGGGGCGTTGTCGATTTGTCCGACCCACTTATCACATAGCTACTACCCTGCTACCACCCCCGGTAGTAGCATTTCCCACCCACCAACCACGCTTCTACGACCCACTTACCACCCCCCCCCCCCCCTGCAACCATTACCACCCTCCTACTACCCTGCTACCACCCTCTTACTACCCCGCTACCACCCTCCTACTACCTCGCTACGACCCTCCTACTACCTCGCTACGACCCTCCTACTACCCCCTTACCACCCTCCTACTACCCCGCTACCACCCTCTTACTATCTCGCTACCACCCTCCTACTACCTCGCTACGACCCTCCTACTACTCCCTTACCACCCTCCTACTACCCCGCTACCACCCTCCTACTACATCGCTACGACCCTCCTACTACCCCCTTACCACCCTCCTACTACCCTCCTACCACCCTCCTACTACCCCCTACTATCGCAGTATCATCCACCTTACTACTGTAGCGTTGGGGAATGACAGGGGGGTCATAGGGGTAGAGAGAGTGGGAGGGTATGATAGGGAACAAGGAGCTGGGCCGGGTTCCGCTCCACTCTGGCGTGTGGAGGGAGGGGTACGTTGTAGAGTGGGATAGCAGTGGAGGGATACGTTGTAGAGTGGGATAGCAGTGGAGGGATACGTTGTAGGGTGAGGGGAATGGAGATGAAGGTAGAAGGAGAGAGGGGGTTTAAAGAGAAAGAAGAGAAATGGGAGACGAAGAGTCCATCCACTCCACCAGCTGTCATGGGAAGCTGCTGATCCCTCTGGCTGTACTGGGAATCGCTGATCCCTCTGGCTGTACTGGGAATCGCTGATCCCTCTTGTCCTCTTCGTCAGCTCGACCTTCGGTGACCTGCCGTGACCTGCAGTGACCTGCAGTGTTCTGCAGTGACCTGCAGTGACCTGTCATGACATGCAGTGACCTGCAGTGACCTGCAGTGACGTACAGTGACCTGCAGTGACTTGCAGTGACAGGCAGTGGCAGGCAGTGACCTGCAGTGACCTGCAGTGACCTGCAGTGACCTGCAGTGACCTGCAGTGACATGCAGTGACCTGCAGTGACATGCAGTGGCCTGTAGTGACTTGCAGTGACCTGCAGTGACATGCAGTGACCTGCAGTGACCTGCAGTGACCTGTCCGGCTCGTAGGTCTGCTAGAAGTGATGAGAGATGTAGAAACTGATGTAGAGATGTAGGTGTAGCATAGCGTAGATGTAGAGACAAATGCCTTGATGTAGGTATAGCGTAGCGTAGCAAGATCCCCTTCCGCGTACAAAACATCTGATGGTGGTAGATGCTTTTAAATTTTGAGAGACTGATCATCCTGGTCCATCGTATTGGCTGGTTCACTGACATGCCATTTCACTGCTCGAAGACGGGAGGCAGGGTCTCGCCCATGAGGGTGAGGACGATACAGCGGGAAGGTGTAGGATTAGCGTCGGGTGTGACGCCCTGGTGACCATTGCTAACCTTCGTGATTCAGATCTTTCTTCAAAATCTTCAGTCGATTCGTAAGTTAGGTCATCCGTCCAGTTATCCTCCCCATTTAACACCTGCTTAACTCCAAAACCTAATCGCCCACTTGTCGTATGCCAGCGTTGCTACGTTTTACTTACCTTCGAGTAATGATCCGTCCGGCTGTCCTGACTGAGTTTGCACCACTCCTACTGGGTCTTAACCTAAGAATTATCATCCTCACTGCCACTCTCTCAGCTACAGACATTCCGCGTTCATACGCCCCATAGTGATTTGTGCACCCCCAAAATTCCCTCCCATTAGTGTCGGATGCCAGCTGGATGAGTGACTCCCAGATAGGATAAATGTCCTCATCAATACGAAATCCTAGTAGCACTCCGCTGAACGACAGCATTGCTGCGTGGGCCGCCCAGAATATATGTATTCAATGTAATCCGTCCGGTTCCTACTTTAGAAGGGAGCTAGTTTATCCATAGGACTTATATGAAACACCGACTACGCTTTACTGCCCGTCTTATCCTCTCTGTCCGGGAGAGGCTCCTATACCTACTGTCCGGGCCTCCGACCTGGGCTCCGCCGGACCTGGGTCCTCTATCCGGGCCTACCTTGGGCTCCGCCGGACCTCTGACCTCCATCCGGGCCACGACCTGGCTCCGCCGGACCAACTTTCTAAGTTAACATCGACCGGCATCGACGGCGAGCTACGCGGATGTCTTTGCCTATATACCGACTGGGGGCGCCCGGGAATCTCTAGAGGAGATCTTCCCGTTTAACCTAAGTGACTTCTGAGGCACGTCCGGCCTCCTCCTCCCTCTTATCCTTCCTCCCTCGCCCTCCTTTTTCTGCGCCAACCTATCATCCTCTGGCATTTGGCACCCGCAGTCTCGGACTTACTAATTGTAACCTCCCTGTGATATGCGGCCAGCCGATATCACTCGGTCTGGGCATAATTTTCCACGAGCACTTTCATTCACATGTTTCGCCACGCTGATAGATTTTCGATACAAGGATCGGGCACACAAGCCGTCATGCCTCTCCTCCAAGCTCCGATACTATTTAATCTCTGTCCTGTCCTGTCCTGACCCACTGTTGCAGGGATCACACCTCCCTGTCCTGTCCTGTCCCACTGTTGCAGGGATCACACCTCCCTGTCCTGTCCTGACCCACTGTTGCAGGGATCACACCTCCCTGTCCTGTCCCGCCGTTGCAGGAATCACACCTCCCTGTCCTGTCCTGTCCCACCGTTGCAGATATCACACCTCCCTGTCCGTCCTGTCCCCCTGTTGCAGGGATCAAACCTCCCAGCACTGTCCTGACCCGTTGTTGCAGGGATCAAACCTCCCAGCACTGTCCTGACCCATTGTTGCAGGGATCAAACCTCCCAGCACTGTCCTGGCCCATTGTTGCAGAGATCAAACCTCCCAGCACTGTCCTGACCCATTGTTGCAGGGATCACACCTCCCTGGCCTGTCCTGACCCATTGTTGCAGGGATCAAACCTCCCAGCACTGTCTTGACCCATTGTTGCAGGGATCAAACCTCCCAGCACTGTCCTGACCCATTGTTGCAGGGATCACACCTCCCTGGCCTGTCCTGACCACTGTTGCAGGAATGACACCTCTCTGTCCTGTCCATGTCCTTCTAGCTATCCTATTACGAAATCAATATCAGCGACGTTTCTCCAACTATGACTGAGTACTAACCGCTTTACGAGTTCCCTATCGGGGACGTAAATTATATGACCCTTAGGTAATTTCCTACATGGGAAACGTTGTCCAAAAAGAATCGCAACCAGAGATAACGTGCATATATCACAAATGACCCATTTCAATAAGCATCAGCTAGTAATCTCCTAAATATCATTTTTAAACTTCAATATAATCGGCAGTGCACCATCGTCAGAATAGATTCAAATAATTTAACGCTGTTTATAGTTGGCTAATAATAAGGCTTAAGTTACCACTTGGACTGTCAATATACAGGACATCTAACATTACAGTTGTACCATGACGTTAACAAAGGGAAGGCGTCGGCTGTAATGTCGTAAATCGCGAGCTGCTGGCTGAAGGTGTACTACCTGCCAAGCTAGAATGACGAGTCTCTACCCAACCTCACTAATACTTTGTCTGGTAGTTGGGTTACCTGGCGTTTTAACCGTTCAGCGAAAGTTACCATTCCGTGATTCGAAATCGTCCACAACTCTGATACATAACGTTAAATTTACTAAAGCGGAAACGTACTTAATCATTAAACTCTGGCTTCTGGCTAAGTATTGCGAGCAAGACGAGAACGAATTAATCGAACCATTCAAACAACAATCGAAACATATCCTACTTATCTGCGGCTATACTGGCTTAATTCCTGCCTTACCTCATGCTGTCGGGAAACCGCATCGCTGTGTACATTTCCTTCCTTCAACGACCCTCTCGACTCCATCATGTTTCCTTTCCCACGTAAAATGTTACACAAATTTACAATGTTTATTTTAACTCAGCAACTAAACAAACGGTAACGCAGTAAATAATCGTTTTTGGTGCGTCCCAATCAATTTACATGTTCAACCAATGATTCCTGTGAATCTCCGCCTAATATCACCAAAACCAGCACAGAACCAAATAATTGACTCGCTCAATCTCTAGTTTAAAATACTAACTAAAACCGCTCGTATTTACATGCGCCAATGCGCTAGGGCTTACGCCATGACCTCCTGCAACGCAGCGTGCTGGATTCCAAAGTACTACAGTCGCCTGGCATCACACCTCTAGTACAGCATCGGCTACACATACATTTTTACTGCCTTCCTAGGTCAAAAGTAGCGAGTCTGGACAGATGACCCAAATTACGTAAAATATCCCACTTAGTCCCTTATTGTTTAAATTTTGTAGTCACCGGACCTGGGCAGAATTTCGGGTAGGATCGGATAGGATGAGCAGCTTCGTGACTTACTGTGATCTGCCGCCGTCGGCTCAGTTCTTGCCGTCTTCCTCTCTCTGCGTCTGTCAGCCCTGCCACGGCGGACGGCTGCCGCCGCCGCGCCGCGGGCAGCGCGCGTGCTGAGGTCCCGAAGTCGACTCCCCCGGCTCGTGTGTCCGCTGCTCCCCGCTCCGTGCGACGTTGCCTCTTTTTATACTCCGACCCGGCGGTGTCTTGCTCTGGGTGTGGCACACCTCCGTCTTCTGATTGGCCGATTCTTGCCGTCGACAATTTTGCATTTCTAGTGTATAGAGCTTCTTCAAACTTCTTAATGACCTTTCTTACTTAATTTTTTTCATAATATAATTGCTTCAAGTAGTGCATATTTCTTCCTCTTTCTTGTTTACTTGCTACCTGTGGCCACGCCCTTTGCTTTGTTACTGCCATGTGTCTGGTGCCTGGTGCAAATATCGTTATATAAGTTTGATAAGAGGACTACGGCATCTTTATATACCCAGATAATTTTGGTTTCTTGATAATGCATCTTGCTGATAAAATAGTATTCTTCAATAATCGATCAGGTCATTGTATTCTTTTCAGTCATTGCATTCCAATTATTACGTCGTAGTATCGTTTTTAGATGACTTTCTTTTCATCCCTTTATTTTTCCAGCATGAAATGTTCGCCTTCTTCAGTTTAACGAAACTCTTGACATGCTTAATTTTGTATCATTGCTTGGAGCTACGTTCAAGTTCAGTAATTTGTAGTGCTGCATTAACAATCGTTAAATATATATATATATATATATATATATATATATATATATATATATATATATCGGCGTCGATCGTATTTCTAATTTTATCCTTACTTGCAATTAGCTCTTCGCCCTTGTGATAATATCAATTCTTCTTTTTAGACAATACTTCTCATTTTACGTCTTACTCCGCGTATATCGTACACGTCATTTGTTCCGTAATAATTGACTGCGATTTTCTGTCACTTCGCATCAATAGTGTCGGTTTATCATCCGCATTTCTTCTCAACAACGATTCTTCCCTTACTTCAACCCCGTCTCTTTGTTGCGCGCTACAGCTCTACACAGCTGTCCCTCTGCCTTTGGGCGGGCCGCCTTGGCTGTGCTGACTTATAGGACATAGAGGGGAGGGGGCGGGGTGATGTGGCAGCGCCGGTAGGGACGGTACTGGGGCCGGTACGCAAATGGGACTGGTACCGTAATGGGTGTACCTGAGGGGCGTACACCCGGCTGGCGTTGCTCCCCGCCGTCGTCTCGCTTACTCAGCTGTTCTGGCGATGGCTGTGATGACTGTAGCTACTAGACTTGCAGTCTCGGGCTTCGGACCCGAGTTTTTGCATGTCTGGGTTGGATGCGAGGAGAGGGGCGTCTGCCGCCGGCCGGCTCAGAATGTTTTGTCAGAGGAGTCAGTCCCGGTGCATTGGAACATGCTGAGAAGATGTACCCCGCTACACTACCTCAGTAGTAAATCGAACGAGAAGGCATTTGTATTTGTATTGTATTAAAGTACGAACTATCCACACGAATGGGGTTTGTACAGTTCTTGGTCATATACGGTCATATACGAGAAGGCATTTGTATTGTATTAAAGTACGAACTATCCACACGAATGGGGTTTGTACAGTTCTTGGTCATATACGGTAAATTGGCAGGTAACACAGGGTAAAATCACTGCATACAGACTACAGTTATAATACACACGCCGCCGCCGCCGCCGGGCGCAGTCGCCGCCGCCGCCACCGCCGGGCGCAGCCGCCGCCGCCGCCGGGTGCAGCCGCCGCCGCCGCCGCCGCCGAGCGCAGCCGCCGCCGCCGCCGGGTGCAGCCGCCGCCGCCGCCGCCGCTGGGCGCAGCCGCCGCCGCCGCGGTCGCCGGGAGCAGCCGCCGCTGCCGCCACCGGGATCCAGGGGGCCAAAGGGTCCATAGCCCCCTCCCCCAACCGCATGAAATCGGCACAAAATTGACACATTTCCTGATTAGAAAACAATCTAAGCAACTTTTACTAAGGGAAATTTGTTTTACATCAGCCCCCAAATTCAGACTGGTTATTGATTCGACTCTGATTGAATCGATTGGAATCGTGCAATAAAAATCCCTTGAATCAAAGAAGAATCGATTTACCACCGGATTTTGTTATTCATGAATCATGATTGAATCAAAACCCGCATAGGAAAAAGGCTGATTGAATAAAAAAAGACGGTGCAATGCTATTTCAATGGTGAGTCAAACATGATTTCATTCTTTGAATCGGAAAGATCCATGAATCAAACGATGACTGAATAATTTATATTCCAAAATGAATCGTGATTGAATTCTTCCAAAAAAGGTGAATCAATAACCAGTCTTCCCCCAATGCATAAGCATGCAAAATCCGATGAGTATTCATAATTGTGTGATCGACTTTTGGGGATTTGAACCCCCTCCCCCCCCCCCCCTCCCCGAAACACTTATGCTGAATCCACCTTTGCAATCAATCGCTTTATTTATAGGGTAAACACTAAACAACCTTAACCCTCGCCCTACGGGAGCTTTTTTCACCTTCGCCATACGGGGGGGGGGGGGGCCTGACAGGCCCCCCTGTTAACTTCCAAACCAAGCAACTCAGAGCAATGCGGTAAGAACCAGCATGTTGCCTGTCATGAGAGGAATCTAACAGTATGCGATTGTTAGGTTTCAGGTCAACGAGTGACCTTCCAGGTCAAGTGAATGACCTCGGATTTAACACGACCAGAACAGCGATTTTGCTCTTCAGAAAACCTCAAAATTAGAAATTGATAAATGTAAATAAAAAGGCATGTTCCTAGACCAGTTTTGACTCAGAAATACTAAAAAAGGTAATTATTTATTCGTATCTTGTCTAAAAATATCAAAAAAGTTATTAAAAAAATGACTTCATCAGTTTCCTACACTTAGGAAGCCATCACTCAGTCAAAAATGAAGATATGGCTTTGACATTTGGTATGGGTATTGTCCATATTCAGTTCTCTCACATATATTTCGGTTTTTCTAATATCTTTGAGAATTTGGATTTTGTAGGGATTTTTCCCCAAAAAACAGTTTTTTTTTATATTTTTAGGGGTCAAAAACTTTTTTTTTGGCAAATCCAAGATTGCCATTTGAAAGAGAATGCCATTTTATATCTTTGGTGCATTGTGTTTGCAATTTACTTTAAAACTCTGTTTTCTGCGAATTTTCAAATATTTATAATTTTATTTAAGAAAAACCTCAGGGGGCCTGTCAGGTTAAAAGGTTAAAGCTGTAAACAACCTTCCATTTGATTTGTCATGCTATTGGTGATGAACACGATACTACAACATCAATAGCATGAAGTCTGTCTTGCATGGCTCAACGACAGTGGATGTTGCGCGTGTCACAACAACTTGACTGACTGATGACGAAAGACTAGACACAAGACAATTAGACCCTTAGTCCCATGAGGATATGGTTTTTGAATATTGACCCATAAACAAACAAACATAGCCATAGCATGTAGCATGTAGCCTTTTACCATTAGTATTACCACTTCGAAAGTGGCCGTTTCAAAAAGCACCTAACTCCTACTAGCATGTTTTCCAATAGCATCATTCTCGGGACCGAAAGCACCTAACTCGTATTAGACGTTTTCTATAATATAGTTTTTGCTACAGCCGCTGGGTCCTTGTCCGGTCCTGCGTTTAAATCATAATCCCATTATACCTGACTGAATGCCTGTCACTCACACTACCCAGATCAGGCAAGCTCCTTTTGCACACATCTCGAGCTGCAACGTCAACCTGACACGCCAGCTCCCTGCGCCGCCCGTCCATCCGACACGCCAGCCAAATGAGCCTCCATTGAACTCCGCCCTGTCGCTTAAACGCCAGCGCCCGGTCAGCTTGGACACCAGGCGTTTTATACTCATATTCCTTTGATCACTACCGACGCAACCGCTTCACCATCAATAACCAGTCTTCCCCCAATGCATAAGCATGCAAAATCCGATGAACATTCATAATTGTGTGATCGACTTTTGAGGATTTGACCCCCCTCCTCAAAACACTTATGCTGAATCTACCTTTGCAATAAATCACTTTATTTATAGGGTAAACACTAAACAACCTTAACCTTCGCCCTACGGGAGCTTTTTTCACCTTCGCCCTACGGGGGGGGGGGGGGGTCTGACAGGCCCCCTGTTAACTTCCAAACCAAGCAACTTAGAGCAATGCGGTAAGAACCAGCATGTTGCCTGTCATGAGAGGAATCCAAGAGTATGCGATTTTTTTAGGTTTCAGGTCAACGGTTGACCTTCCAGGTCAAGTGAATGACCTCGGATTTAACGTCCAGAACAGCGATTTTGCTCTTCAGAAAACCTCAAAATTAGAAATTGATAAATGTAAATAAAAAGGCATGTTCCTAGACCAGTTTTGGCTCAGAAATACAAAAAAGGTAATTATGTGTTAGTATCTTGTCTAAATTTGTTTTAAACAAATATTTAAAAAAAATGACGTCATCAGCTTCTTACACTTAGGAAGCCATCACTCAGTCAAAAATGAAGATATTGCTTTGAAATTTGGTATGGGTATTGTCCATACTCAGTTCTCTCACATATATTCCGGTTTTTCTAATATCTTTGAAAATTTTGATTTTGAGGGGATTTTTCCCCAAAAATCAGTGTTTTTTTTTATTTTAGGGGTCAAAAACCCAAATTTTTGAAAATCCAAGATTGCCATTTTAAAGAGAATGCTATTTTATATCTTTGGTGAATTGTGTTTGCAATTTGCTTTAAAACTCTGTTTTCTACGATTTTTCAAATATTTATATTTTTTACCAACATGACGTCATCACAACATTATTATCTCCCAAACTACTGAACCAATTTCAATTAAATTTTTACAGCCTACGTATAAGTGTTGTAAACTCAGCTACCAAGAATTTCAGCAAGATGTACCTCATGTGTCAAAAGTTATTTAAGAAAAACCTCAGGGGGGCCCTCTAACCAGACTCTAACCAGACTGGTTATTTATTTGACACGGATTGAATCGATTGGACTTGTTCAATCAAAATTCCTTGAGAGAAAAAAAATATTCACCACCAGATCTTTTGATTCATGAATCATGATTGGATAAAACCATGCATCAAATCAAGGCTGATTGAATCAAAAGATTTGATGATTCTTAACGATTCAAGTACACTGGGCAAGTCGCTTCGCAGCACCGAGTAACTGTAGATTGTCTGCTCGATTGACTGTCTCGAATGAGTCTATGTAAATTTGTGTTTAAGGTAGAATTGTGCATAAAGTATAAGCCTGCAGTGCAGTGGCAGATTAGATGAACGATTAGTCATGTAAAGTCATGCATATGAACCACGTCTGCCTTCTATGTGACGAGTGTCTAAGAATAACCCAATTAATTGTGGAGAGACCCGATGATGTATACAATACAATTAAGTTGTGCAAATACATGCAGATTGCAGTCCCAGTGGCTACATTTATTTATACTGAAATAGTAGTGCTGTAACAATGTTTTAATGATCATATATATGTATGTTTCCATTTGTATTTATTTGACATACATTCACCACAAATATTTAAATGTTGAATGAAACGTGAATCAATTAAAATATATTTTGTATTCTTTCAATTGGAAAGAAACAATTCTAAAAAAAATATAGTGAATCCAACGGTGATTGGATCATTCAGATTCCAAAATGAATCATGATTGAATCGTTCCAAAAAAGTTGAATCAATAACCAGTCTGCCTGTAACTAGAAAAATAAAGGGCTAGAAAGATGTGAACAAATCGTTTGAAAGCTCTTAACAAGGCCATTCGACGTTACTTCAGGTATGCTTTGGCTCAGGTCAATAATGAGGTCACCAAAGGTCAAATTTTCCAAGTATAGGACTTTGCTACAGAAACCCCCAAAGTATCTTGGAAACTATGATAGCTAGGAACGAACGGAAAAGGCAACCGAAAGCTCATGCAAAATTAAATCGCCTGAGTGTTATCAAATTAACAAAAGCTCAGGTCAATAGTTTAGGCCCCAGAGGTCACCAAAGGTCATGTGGGCATTGTTTTCCCAAAACGCTTTCATAAATACCGTTGTATTGGTTAGATATATAACAATGATTTTAACACTCGTGTTTATCTCGTCAAGGCGCTTCGAACCATAGTAATGGTGACCTAGTTAGATCAACTTCAAAATTTGACCTCAGGTCAAGGTCATTTGGTGACCAAGGTAGGTCATGTTGCATATGGGGCGACGCGACTCGACGAGAAAACACAGTGGTGTCGTTTGCACGTCTCTATCTATATTATATCGAGAGTTATTGGCAAACAATGCTAGTGACCTGAGATGACCTCAGCTCACCTTGCAGATGTTGCAGAGCAACAATTGCACCCGGGTCATCAATAATGAGCTAAAATAGTATGATTATTACAGAATTGGCCTGATCTAATGCATTTTCTCTGAATAGGAAGCATTTGTATATTTTCCCATTTACTTATAATGGGAGGTCACGCAATTGACCTGACCTTAGGTCACCGATACAAAAAAATCCGAGATATACGAATTGTAGGTACGTATGGCCTTATGCAATTCTGAAAGTTTCAAATCTCGGACAGACACTGGCTTTGGCATGACTACAAACATTTTGGGAGATAAGATCACTTGATGTGACCTGGTGACCTGACCTGAGATGACCTGCAGTTAAAACGTTCACAAAATGTGGGTAATTGATGTCCGAATACCTGTGCCAAATTTGGTGGCGCCGCGCAGCGCCGTTTTCTCGCTATTCCCGAAAAACTCAGGGGTGGGGGGTTCAAAATGACTCCCACACCACCAGGGCGAGGGTTTACATGCATACATTTGTCCAATATTTAGGCGCATTTTAGACACTCTTGAGGCTTAAAAGTGGGCATTCTCATAAACAGAATAAAATGAACTTAACAGCTGTGCCAAAAACACATTATATGTACCACCCGGTGACCGAAATTTTAAGGTCATAAGTTGGGTCAGTTTACGTGCTAAGTCAATGGTGAAGGGAAAACTTCAAGCCCACGCTACGTCATGTCACGTGACGCTACCAAATCCTCTCCGTTGGGGGCCGGGTAGCGCTGTCAGCGCAGGCGGCCGCCCACCGGCCGCCGCCGCCCCCGCCAGCCGGTACAGCAGTGTGTAGGCGGCATCAGAAGATTGCCGTGGTCGGCCAAGCGCGGCCGCCGCTGTCACTGGCGTCGCTGAGGTATCGTCCAGCCGCCACCAGCCGCCGTCAGCGCCATCCAGGCCGGCCCCGTCGCCACCGCAGGACAAGCGGCAAAACGAAAAGTAATGACCGGCGTCCATCGAGTGATCGGCGTGCACGATGACTGCATATAGGCTATACTGGGCGGGCTGCTGGCCGGCCAGCGACACGGCCAGACGCTCAGTCAGGCCCACCGGCGCCAGCACCTTCCGCAGCGCGCCGGTCCGCCGGTCGAACTCAAACCGTACCAGCGAGACGACCAGGTACGGCGGTGGTGTCAGCAGACGCAGCTGGCGGTCGGCGTCCTGCAAGCAGGCGCACCTGGCGCAGTGGTACTGGTTCTCGCCACAGAGACGCTCCGGAGCCAGGTACAGCCGCAGCAGATCCGACACTGTCATGTTCGTCGTCATGTTCGCCGTGGCCACTGTCATGTTCGCCGTGGCCACCGCTGTCAGCGGCCTGGTGAGCGCCTCAGGCAGCGCCAGGTGCAGGTCCGTCACGCGGTCCACATGGCGCGACACGGAGCCGCACGTGCAGCACGTATAGGTGGTCTCGGCGCGGCCGGTCAGCAACCGACGTACCAGACCGGCAGCCGGCTCGGCAGGCTCCCCGGGCGGCTCTTCA
The DNA here is from genome assembly GCA_036785665.1 of Chirona hameri. Lineage (NCBI taxonomy): Eukaryota > Metazoa > Arthropoda > Thecostraca > Balanomorpha > Balanidae > Chirona > Chirona hameri. Next base: position 45,121 of record JAXIVJ010002935.1, read on the forward strand.
ACCCCGCCGTCCGGAGTACCGGCATCACCAATGTCACCAGTCCCCGGCTCATGACTAGCATCACCAGTCTCAGCACCAACATTGTCAATAATTCGACCCACCCTTGCAGGATCAGTCCCCGTTTCACCAGTGCTGGTGAGCCGTCCATCACGGCCGTCAGCACCGGCCGGCTGAGCGCTGTCGGTGGCGGCCGCGGAGCCACCTGCCAAACTACCTCCATCGACCTCGACCATCACCACATCATCGCTAACCAGGTCCAAGAGCGGCACCAGCGGTGGTCCGCCGTGAGCCGGGCCGGTATCGCAGGAGCGGTACCGGCGCTGGGGCCGCGGCCGGCCCGCCACCGCCGCCAGACCCGGCACGCTAGTGTCGTCCTTGGCGCGGGGAGCGGTGGCAGACCGGGCCGGCAGCGGGACGGTGGCCGGAGCGGACGGTACGGCGGGTGATGCAGGGGCTCGCCCCTCCTCGTGTATCGCATCCAGCAGGTACCTGAGGAACTCCGAGCAGTCGTGCTGGCGTCCCCACTCGAACCCAGGCGGCAGGGCGGCCCGCTGGAACTCGGCCGGGCTGTAGGCGGGCCGCTCCGAGAAGGCCAAGAAGGCGAACACCCGCTGCAGGGCAGCCAGGTGGGGTAGGGAGGGAGACGGCCGGGTGGCCAACACCTCACTGCACAGCTGGTCAGAGTGGAACAGCGCCTGTAGGACCGCGTTCATGAAGCAGGTGTTGCCGAGGTTAACGAGGCCCCGGCGCCGCTGGTCCGCCGTGCCGCCCGGTACCGCCGCCTCTGAGGCCGGTGAGAGCGGGAGCGGGACGGACGGTTCTCCGGCGGACGGCTCTCCGGCGGGCGGCTCAGGCCGGGACTGGGGGGAGGGGTCTGTCCAGGCTGACGATACCAGCAGGCTGGCCATGACGGTCGGCGGCTGCGGCGGCCGGCCCTTCGAGACATGCATCTGTTTCTCCCCCTGTTGCTTCTCCATATGTTGCTGCTTCGTCTGCGGCTGGTAAAGTGGATAGTGGTGTTGACCGATAGACGTTGCCTTGACGTTAGACAAGGCAACTGATGCTGACTGGCCTCCAGCTGTGGCGAGCACTGATGTGGCGAGCACTGATGTGGCGTTTCCCCGTGTGATGGCGATGGAGAACCGTTGCCACAACCAGGCAGTCTCGGCGTTCGCCCGAGACGGTAACAATCCGTGCCCCAAGTTGCTTGATAAATGCCTTAGTGGAGGGGCCGCAAGTACCACCAGTTTCAAAGGCTACTGGCTCAAACTGGAAGCGATGCGTGAAACCCGCGTACTTCCGGCACTTCCTTTGTTCGGCGTCCCTTGCGGCAGCTCCGGCAGATGCGGCGGTGGAAGGTATGTGAGATTCAGCATACGTATTGACGCAGGTAGCGTCCCATAGTAGGCTGATCCCTCTTGAGTACGGGTAGACCGTCATTCCATCAGGCCTCTTGCCATCGCCTCGGTCCACTCCGGTCGGCTCCAGGATGGATGGGATACCAGTGGACAGCAGGGCACGCCTTACGATGTCGTTCAGTGCTGTGTGTCGGGGATGTCTTCCAGCACTGAGGCGGCATGTCAAGGCGTGATAGCCCTTGCTGTCCACGGGGGCACCGCATCTACATCGATGAGGAATGCATACGTCTGCTCCAATTCTCAACGCTATAGTGATTCGCAGCGTCTCGTTGATTCAATCAGTTATTGATTCAACACTGATTGAATCAATTGGAATCGTTCAATCAAAATTCCTTGAATCAAAAAATTATTGATTCACCACCAGATCTTTTGATTCATGAATCATGATTGAATAAAAACCTGCATCAAACCAAGGCTGATTGAATCAAAAGATTTAAAGATTCTTATCGATTCAAGTACACTGGTAAATTGTGCAAATACATGCAGTTCCGGTGGCTACATTCATTTATACTGAAATAGTATTGCTGTAATAATGCTTTAATGATCATACTCGTAATATGTAGGTTTCCATTTTTTATTGATGACATAAATTTACCACATATATTTAAATGTTGAATCAAACGTGAATCAATTAAAATATTTGTTTTGATTCTTTGAATCTGAAAGAATCAATTCGCAAAATTGTATCTGTGAATCAAACAGTGATTGATCATTTATATTCCAAAATAAATCATGATTGAATCATTCCAAAAAAGTTGAATCAATAACCAGTCTGGGCCTGTAAAGGTTTGGTCATCTGTTCCCATTTTTAGCAGGCTCCTGCTAAAAATGTGAACGCAACTTGCTATTTTTGGGAACGCTAAATCTTGTATATAACTGCCTTTTCTGCTTTTAGGAAACATATAGATGAAATAATATCACCAAAGATGACAATTTCGGTGACCTAAGAGGTCATTAACTGGCCTAGATCAAATATCGGTATATTGCCAGATAGCTAATACATATTGCACATACAGGTATGGCGGTGGCCGGAGGGACCTCGGGTAGTCAGCCAGAATATTTTGATCTCTAAAATGAACAGTTATCAAATAAACGAAGACGAATGAAAAGGTGCCCGAACCATATACCCACACTTATCTTCAAGCAGACACAATTCAAAACGCGATGCAGCGATAACAATAACAGCAAACCCCATGCGGTAGATAAAATACCCACCCCAGCAACGCCCCACACCGACAGCAATATGGCGGCCGCAAAAGGTGTGTTTTGCTGGGGTGGTAGGAGGGTCGCCTGGGCGTACACCCCCAGACGACCACCCCCCCCCCCCCGGTTTGGCTACCCTCAGCCGACCCACCTACCACCCATGGCCTTACCATGTCCTTACGACCCCGTCAATAGATAAGGACCTTTGAATGTTTTACGGACTTTTCAGCCAAACTTCAAAATTTTAATTTAAGACAACTGTTTTTAATCGTCAATTAGAGCCCCACCCCGAATCCTCGTAATACAAATATTGTTTGTTTGATTTCGATGTCCGCGGAGGAACCGCGCGCGCGCATTTTGAACCCAACGATCTTTCGGCTACCCCAGACGACCCACATACCACCCGCTACTATGGCCTAACGACCCCGACCACCCACTGTAGTCGAAGGGTAGTAATCTCTACCACATCTGTACTACTCCAGTCAACCATCAATGCGGTGGCAGTGGGGTGGTAGAATGTCCGTGAAGTTAGCGTCGGATTCGGATTCGAATTCAGCATCAAGTAGCGATTCGCTTCAAAATCTGGTTACAGATCAATTGGGGCACGCTGATCACGAAAATAACATTTATTTTGACATTCAAGGTCATCTTCAAGGTCATTTTCAAGGTCAAAGGACGGGGCGCCTCAAAACGCCTTTAAGAGTTGCTCCAATTGCAAACATAATGGTTTCAATCGATTCCCCGGGTCCATATCTAACCTCCGCATTGGCAACCTCACGCGTGCCTTATATCCTTGAGACCATAAAAGGTTCTCAAAGGACGGGGCGCCTCAAAACGCCCTTAACGGCTGTTCCAATTGCAAAAACAATGATCTCAGTCGATTCATCAGGTCCACATCTAACCTCATCATTAGAAACCTCACGCGTGCCTCTTATCCTTGAGACCATAAAAGGTTCTCAAAGGACGGGGCGCCTCAAAACGCCTTTAAGGGTTGCTCCAATTGCAAAAATAATGGTCTCAGTCGATTCCTCAGGTCCATATCTAACCTTTGCATTGGCAACCTCACACGTGCCTTATATCTTTAAGACCATAAAAGGTTCTCAAAGGACGGTGCGCCTCACAACGCCTTTAAGGGTTGCTTCAATTGCAAAAACAATGGTCTCAATCGATTCCCCGGGTCCATATCTAACCTCCGCATTGGCAATCTCACGCGTGCCTTATATCCTTTAGACCATAAAAGGTTCTCAAAGGACGGGGTGCCTCAAAACGCGTTTAAGGGTTGCTCCAATTGCAAACAATAATGGTCTCAATCGATTCCCCGGGTCCATATCTAACCTCCGCATTGGCAAACTCACGCGTGCCTTATATCCTTGAGACTATAAAAAGTTATCAAAGGACGGGGCGCCTCAAAACGCCTTTAAGGGCTGTTCCAATTGCAAAAGCAATGGTCTCAGTCGATTCCTCAGGTCCATATCTAACCTCCGCATTAGAAAACTCACGCGTGCCTCATATCCTTGAGACCACAAAAGGTTCTCAAAGGACGGGGCGCCTCAAAACGTCTTTAAGGGTTGCTCCAATTGCAAAAATAATGGTCTCAATCGATTCCCCGGGTCCATAACTAATCTCCGCATTGGCAACCTCACGCGTGCCTTATATCCTTGAGACCATAAAAGGTTCTCAAAGGCCTCAAAACGCCCTTAGCGGCTGTTCCAATTGCAAAAACAATGGTCTCAGTCGATTCCTCAGGTCCATATCTAGCCTCCGCATTAGAAACCTCACGCGTGACTCATATCCTTGAGACCATAAAAGGTTCTCAAAGGACGGGGCGCCTCAAAACGCCTTTAAGGGTTGCTCCAATTGCAAAAATAATGGTCTCAATCGATTTCCCGGGTCCATATCTAACCTCCGCATTGGCAACCTAATGCGTGCTTTATATCCTTGAGACCATAAAAGGTTCTCAAAGGACGGGGCGCCTCAAAACGCCTTTAGCGGCTGTTCCAATTGCAAAAACAATGATCTCAGTCGATTCCTCAGGTCCATATCTAACCTGCGCATTAGAAACCTCACGCGTGCCTCATATCCTTGAGACTATAAAAGGTTCTCAAAGGACGGGGCGCCTCAAAACGCCTTTAAGGGTTACTCCAATTGCAAAAACAATGGTCTCAGTCGATTCCTCAGGTCCATATCTAACCTCCGTATTGGCAACCTCACACGGGCCTTATATACTTAAGACCATAAAAGGTTCTCAAAGGACGGGGCGCCTCAAAACGGCTTTAAGGGTTGCTTCAATTGCAAAAACAATGGTCGCAATCGATTCCCCGGGTCCATATCTAACCTCCGCATTGGCAATCTCACGCGTGCCTTATATCCTTGAGACCATAAAAGGTTCTCAAAGGACGGTGCGCCTCAAAACGCCCTTAACGGCTGTTCCAATTGCAAAAACAATGGTCTCAGTCGATTCCTCAGGTCCATATCTAACCTTCGCATTAGAAACCTCACGCGTGCCTCATATCCTTGAGACCATAAAAGGTTCTCAAAGGACGGGGTGCCTCAAAACGCCTTTAAGGGTTGCTCCAATTGCAAAAATAATGGTCTCAATCGATTCCCCGGGTCCATATCTAACCTCCGCATTGGCAACCTCACGCGTGCCTTATATCATTGAGACCATAAAAGGTTCTCAAAGGACGGGGCGGCTCAAAACGCCCTTAACGGCTGTTCCAATTGCAAAAACAATGGTCTCAGTCGATTCCTCAGGTCCACATCTAACCTCCGAATTAGAAACCTCACGCGTGCCTCATATCCTTGAGACCATAAAAGGTTCTCAAAGAACCTCACGCGTGCCTCATATCCTTGAGACCATAAAAGGTTCTCAAAGGACGGGGTGCCTCAAAACGCCTTTAAGGGTTGCTCCAATTGCAAAAATAATGGTCTCAAACGATTCCCCGGGTCCATATTTAACCTCCGCATTGGAAACCTCACGCGTGTCTTATATCTTTGAGACCATAAAAGGTTCTCAAAGGACGGGGCGCCTCAAAACGCCCTTAACGGCTGTTCCAATTGCAAAAACAATGGTCTCAGTCGATTCCTCAGGTCCATATCTAACCTCCGCATTAGAAACCTCACGCGTGCAAAATATCCTTGAGACCATAAAAGGTTCTCAAAGGACGGGGCGCCTCAAAATGCCTTTAAAGGGAATAGTTCACCTTTAACATGGGGTTTTGAACTGGTATAGCAGATTTGTAGAGCAGATCTAAAAATTGTTTGTGGTGAAACAATTACCTCTATGTTAAGTAATTTCGACATTTAATTTCTACGTTCCTCTCTACGTTAAGTAATTTCGACTAGTGGGCACGATTTCAATCTCGCTGTTCCGGGCCACGATCGGGGAATGAACGCTCGCCGCCGCGCCGCCGGAGGCAGGTACACTCTCTGGCACGTAGTCTCTGGTCACGACGCCTCGTTAATATCCGCTCAGCCGCCCGGGTGGCGCGGCGGCCCCTTGTCAGAGACTGTACTTGGCGTCAGGCGGAGCGGGGCGGGGCCAGAACGCCAGCTGCTATCGTACGATTTCTCGTGAAATAAAAAGAGAAACTTACTTCTTTCTCCACATATATCCATCAGTTGTCCAAACCAAAGTCATATTCATAGTTTTGAGCTCAAGATGCACCTAATGGTTGAACTTCAAGACAACTTTCAAGGTGACCTATTCCCTTTAAGGGTTGCTCTAATTGCAAAAATAATGGTCTCAATCGATTCCCCGGGTCCATATCTAACCTCCGCATTGGCAACCTCACGCGTGCCATATTCCGTGAGACCGGTAATGCGAAGGTTAGATATGGACCTGAGGAATCGATTGAGACCATTATTTTTGCAATTGGAACAGCCGCTAAGGGCGTTTTGAGGCGCCCCGTCCTTTGAGAACCTTTTATGGTCTCAAGGATATAAGGCACGCGTTAGGTTGCCAATGCGGAGGTTAGATATGGACCCGGGAAATCGATTGAGACCATTATTTTTGCAATTGGAGCAACCCTTAAAGGCGTTTTGAGGCGCCCCGTCCTTTGAGAACCTTTTATGGTCTCAAGGATATGAGGCACGCGTGAGCTTTCTAATGCGGAGGTTAGATATGGACCTGAGGAATCGACTGAGACCATTGTTTTTGCAACTGGAACAGCCGTTAAGGGCGTTTTGATGTGCCCCGTCCTTTGAGAACCTTTTATGGTCTCAAGGATATAAGGCACGCGTGAGGTTGCCAATGCGGAGGTTAGATATGGACCCGGGGAATCGATTGAGATTATTATTTTTGCAATTGGAGAAACCCTTAAAGGCATTTTGAGGCGCCCCGTGCTTTGATAACCTTTTATGGTCTCAAGTATATGAGGCACGCGTGAGGTTTCTAATGCAGAGGTTAGATATGGACCTGAGGAATCGACTGAGACCATTGTTTTTGCAATTGAAACAGCCGTTAAGGACGTTTTGAGGCGCACCGTCCTTTGAGAACCTTTTATGGTCTCAAGGATATAAGGCACGCGTGAGGTTGCCAATGCGGAGGTTAGATATGGACCCAGGGAATCGATTGAGACCATTATTTTTGCATTTGGAGCAACCCTTAAAGGCGTTTTGAGGCGCCCCGTCCTTTGACAACCTTTTATGGTATCAAGGATATGAGGCACGCGTGAGGTTTCTAATCCGGAGGTTAGATATGGACCTGGTAAATCGATTGACACCATTGTTTTTTTGCAATTGGAACAGCCGTTAAGGGCGTTTTGAGGTGCCCCGTCCTTTGAGAACCTTTTATGGTCTCAAGGATAAAAGGCACGCGTGAGGTTTCTAATGCGGAGGTTAAATATGGACCTGAGAAATCGACTGAGACCATTGTTTTTGCAATTGGAACAGCCGTTAAGGGCGTTTTGAGGCGCCCCGTCCTTTGAGAACCTTTTATGGTCTCAAGGATATGAGGCACGCGTGAGGTTTTATAATGCGGAGGTTAGATATGGAACCGAGGAATCGACTGAGACCATTGTTTTTGCAATTGGAACAGCCGCTAAGGGCGTTTTGAGGCTTTTGAGAACCTTTTATGGTCTCAAGGATATAAGGCACGCGTGAGGTTGCCAACGCGGAGGTTAGATATGGACCCGGGGAATCGATTGAGACCATTATTTTTGCAATTGGAGCAACCTTTAAAGGCGTTTTGAGGCGCCCCGTCCTTTGAGAACCTTTTATGGTCTCAAGGATATGAGGCACGCGTGAGGTTTCTAATCCGGAGGTTAGATATGGACCTGAGGAATCGACTGAGACCATTGCTTTTGCAATTGGAACAGCCGTTAAGGGCGTTTTGAGGCGCCCCGTCCTTTGAGAACCTTTTATGGTCTCAAGGATATAAGTAAGGCACGCGTGAGGTTTCTAATGCGGAGGTTAGATATGGACCTGAGGAATCGATTGACACCATTGTTTTTGCAATTGGAACAGCCGTTAAGGGCGTTTTGAGGCGCCCCGTCCTTTGATAACCTTTTATGGTCTCAAGGATATAAGGCACGCGTGAGGTTTCTAATGCGGAGGTTAGATATGGACCTGAGGAATCGATTGACACCATTGTTTTTGCAATTGGAACAGCCGTTAAGGGCGTTTTGAGGCGCCCCGTCCTTTGATAACCTTTCATGGTCTCAAGGATATAAGGCACGCGTGAGGTTTCTAATGCGGAGGTTAAATATGGACCTGAGGAATCGACTGAGACCATTGTTTTTGCAATTGGAACAGCCGTTAAGGGCGTTTTGAGGCACCCCGTCCTTTGGGAACCTTTTATGGTCTCAAGGATATGAGGCACGCGTGAGGTTTCTAATGCGGAGGTTAGATATGGAACCGAGGAATCGACTGAGACCATTGTTTTTGCAATTGGAACAGCCGTTAAGGGCGTTTTGAGGCGCCCCGTCCTTTGAGAACCTTTTATGGTCTCAAGGATATGAGGCACGCGTGAGGTTTTATAATGCAGAGGTTAGATAAGGAACCGAGGAATCGACTGAGACCATTGTTTTTGCAATTGGAACAGCCGTTAAGGGCGTTTTGAGGCGCCCCGTCCTTTGAGAACCTTTTATGGTCTCAAGGATATAAGGCACGCGTGAGGTTGCCAATGCGGAGGTTAGATATGGACCCGGGGAATCGATTGAGACTATTATTTTTGCAATTGGAGCAACCCTTAAAGGCGTGTTGAGGCGCCCCGTCCTTTGAGAACCTTTTATGGTCTCAAGGATATAAGGAACGCGTGAGGTTTCTAATGCGGAGGTTAGATATAGACCAGGGGAATCGATTGAGACAATTATTTTTGCAATTGGAACAGCCGTTAAGGGCGTTTTGAGGCGCCCCGTCCTTTGAAAACCTTTTATGGTCTCAAGGATATAAGGCACGCGTGAGGTTGCCAATGCGGAGGTTAGATATGGACCCGGGGAATCGATTGAGATCATTATTTTTGCAATTGGAGCAACCGTTAAAGGCGTTTTGAAGCGCCCCGTGCTTTGAGAACCTTTTATGGTCTCAAGGATATGAGGCACGCGTGAGGTTTCTAATGCGGAGGTTAGATATGGACCTGAGGAATCGACTGAGACCATTGTTTTTGCAATTGGAACAGCCGTTAAGGGCGTTTTGAGGCGCCCCGTCCTTTGAGAACCTTTTATGGTCTCAAGGATATGAGGCACGCGTGAGGTTGCCAATGCGGAGGTTAGATATGGACCCGGGAAATCGATTGAGACCATTATTTTTGCAATTGGAACAGCCGTTAACCCTATTTGTAACAGGGGGGGGGGGCGGATTCCGCCCCCCCCCCCCCTCCCCCCTCATGTTTTTCGCAGATATCTCCAGAACGGCTGGGAGCAGGCCCATGAAATTTTGGGACTTTTCATAGAATTGAACTCCGGATTTGGAGTCAAAATTTTGAGTTCTTAACTTGAACAGAGGCGGTTCCAAGGCACAGTTTTGGGTGGGTTCGGAGGCGACATTTGGCGAAAATCGGAAATGCGATCTTCACGGTTTCTTCCTAACTGCATCAAGTATGAAGGAGTTACATCGGCTTACCGTGATTGCAAAAATGCAAATTAGATGATGTTAATGAAATATCATACAAAATTGCATGGCAGAGGCGGTTTCAGGGGCTTGCAAAAGGGGGGTTTCCAGGAAGTATTCAATGCTTGGCGGGAAGCCAATAGAGCAATGTAAGGGGCATTTATAGCTATCAAGATGTAAAAGATAGCTTCTGCTTCCATTATTTGCATAATTTATTACATATAGAGTTTCAGGGGCGTGTTCAGGAACATGAAAAGGGGGGGTGACTGACATGGTGATGACGATATGCCAGCGATAACGGCGCAATATACGTTTAGCTTATAATAATATATGCACATATGAGACCAGAAAAGGGAATAAAGTCATTTTTTTCAGAGGCGCGCTCAGGAATGGAAGAAAGGGGGTCATATTATTGCAAGGAAACTAAGAGGCATGGGCGTACAATGACATAACATACTGCAGTTTTCGGATGAAACACGCACCACAGGCTACTCTACGAACGATTATAAGATAATAGGCGAGTCCAGGTAGGGTAAAAAGTGGGGTAAGCAATGTTAATTGAAGTTGTAAGTGAAATAGTCACTGTTGACTAGTTAGTATCATAATAGTGGATAATATACTTATGAAAAGGTCTTGCGCCGCCCTAGTTTGGATCCTGGATACGCCTATGATGAAGTACAACATTCAAAAAAGGAACTATCTATGATCAGTAACATATGTATAGTGCTGGGTAGCAACTTGTCTGCGGTTAATATTTTTCCCAATTTTACCCCCCTTTTTCACTAACCTGGTACCGCCTATGGCAAAAAAATATGATTTATAACTGTTTTTCTAATGTCTCAATCACATACCATTTCATTTATCAAAAAAACAACATCAAAAAATTGTTTTATTACGTATTTACTTCACCCCATATTGAGTGACCTGCACACGCCTATGCTTTTTGAATTTTCAAACGTCACCGTCATATATCAATTTCCGATTCAATCTCTATCGATTACTATTAGTTGTGTTAAAATCGGTCGATAAACATGAAAGCTATGTTGAATCAAAAATACCACTAAAATTTGTCGTCTTTGCCCCCCTGTTGCCCCCCTATCCAAAATTTATATTTTTATTATTTATAAATGTAGATCGTGTTGAGGGGAACCAAACACCGTTTCATTTTCGAAAATCGGACGGGTAGATCTCGAGATTTCCGGGGGGGGCGGAATCCGCCCCCCCCCCCCCTGTTACAAATAGGGGTAGCCAGGAGCCTGTTACAAATAGGGTTAAGGGCGTTTTGAGGCGCCCCGTCATTTCAGAACCTTTTATGGTCTCAAGGATATAAGGCACGCGTGAGGTTGCCAATGCGGAGGTTAGATATGGACCCGGGGAATCGATTGAGACCATTATTTTTGCAATTGGAGCAACCCTTAAAGGCGTTTTGAGGCGCCCCGTCCTTTGAGAACCTTTTATGGTCTCAAGGATATGAGGCACGCGTCAGGTTTCTAATGCGGAGGTTAGATATGGACCCGGTGAATCGATTGAGACCATTATTTTTGCAATTGGAGCAACCCTTAAAGGCGTTTTGAGGCGCCCGTACTTTGAGAACCTTTTATGGTCTTAAGGATATGAGGCACGCGTGAGGTTTCTAATGCGGAGGTTAGATATGGACCTGAGGAATCGACTGAGACCATTGTTTTTGCAATTGGAACAGCCGCTAAGGGCGTTTTGAGGCGCCCCGTCATTTGAGAACCTTTTATGGTCTCAAGGATATTATGCACGCGTTAGGTTGCCAATGCGGAGGTTAGATATGGACCCGGGGAATCGATTGAGACCATTATTTTTGAAATTGGAGCAACCCTTAAAGGCGTTTTGAGGCGCCTCGTCCTTTGATAACCTTTTATGGTCTCAAGGATATGAGGCACGCGTGAGGTTTCTAATGCGGAGGTTAGATATGGACCTGAGGAATCGACTGAGACCATTGTTTTTGCAATTGGAACAGCCGCTAAGGGCGTTTTGAGGCCTTTGAGAACCTTTTATGGTCTCAAGGATATAAGGCACGCGTGAGGTTGCCAATGCGGAGGTTAGATATGGACCCGGGGAATCGATTGAGACCATTATTTTTGCAATTGGAGCAACCCTTAAAGGCGTTTTGGGGCGCCCCATCCTTTGAGAACCTTTTATGGTCTCAAGGATATGAGGCACGCGTGAGGTTTCTAATGCGGAGGTTAGATGTGGACCTGAGGAATCGACTGAGACCATTGTTTTTGCAATTGGAACAGCCGTTAAGGGCGTTTTGAGGCGCCCCGTCCTTTGAGAACCTTTTATGGTCTCAAGGATATAAGGCACGCGTGAGGTTGCCAATGCGGAGGTTAGATATGGACCCGGGGAATCGATTGAAACCATTATGTTTGCAATTGGAGCAACCCTTAAAGGCGTTTTGAGGCGCCCCGTCCTTTGACCTTGAAAATGACCTTGAAGATGACCTTGAATGTCAAAATAAATGTTATTTTCGTGATCAGCGTGCCCCAATTGACCTGTAACCAGATTTTGAAGCGAATCGCTACTCAAATCTGAATTCGAATCCGAATCCGACGCTAACTTCACGGACATGGTGGTAGAAGTGTCGTTGCGGTGGTACAGGTGTGGTAATAAGGCTATAGGTGGTAACGGTGTAGTAAAATATTTTTTTTTTCAGTGATAGGCGTAATGTTAAAATTGGGAAATGTGGGGGGGGGGACGTGTCCCCCGTCCCCCTCGCCTCCGACGCCAATTATTTGAAGGTATTATCATGCTGAAAGGGGATTATCCAGTTATGAACCCAAAGTTGAAGACAAAAATCAGTTATATTTGCTAAGCATTTTTTGTTGTCAAGAAGTACCCAGTCAAAGTTAAAAGAAACTACTAAATGAAGCCAGTATAGACAACTTATACTACTGTTAAAGTGTACATAGATTTATAAGTGGCGGCTCTACTATGCAGTTATTTTTAAACAGCAAGCTTACAAATAACAATGTTAACAATGTCGATAACTGATAAGAAAAGTAAATGTGCCGATGAGCTCCAAAAATTTGTGTTGCTTATTGCCACACATTACAATAAAACGAATAAAAAGTCTGGTGATTACATTGCTATTGTGCATAACCTTATTTATTTCAGTTAGAACCTTATATTTATTTGATAACTTAATTTGAATTTAGTAGACTTTACTTTCATATCGTCGTCAATGGTTTCCGGAATGAGAGGAAAAATCCTGAAGCAGCCCCATTTTCTGGAGTCGGTAGAGCTCTAATTACCGTAGTTTATAGTCGATGTTCATTGGAATATCATCAGAAGTGTCCACCAATTAGCGATGACCAGCTACCGTCGCTGATTGGTCGACGCTCCCAATCGCTTTGTACGCACATCTTACAAAACACCCCATTCTAGTCAGCTGACGGTGCGTGACTGCTCACAAAGCTGACTGCGCCCCCGTGATCCACCAAGGCCATAGAGCCTAGGTAGACCCGTCCGCGGTAGGAAGCGAAATGGGCTTCCTACCCCGGACACGTAACGTCACACGCTCCTTATTCAAATAGTGTTAAATCGGCCTACTTTCGCGTCCTACCATTTGCATACCTTAAGTGCCAGAGGGATCAATTGAGCACTAAATGATAGATTGAAACGTCCTCTATAGCTCGCTTTTGGAACATTTTCTCCTAAATTGCAAGGGTGAGCCGCTAGACGATGTCAAAGCGAGGCATGCAACCGAGCGAGGCCCATGCCCATATAAGGCAATGTTTGGATTTTGGCAACGGAGAACTGTCGCTGGGTGCTGTTTTTGGTTGAAGTGCGAATTTTGTATTATTTCACCTGGTTGTTGATGAAGTAAGGTGACTTGAGGATACTTTGTAGTAGTATCTATCAGGTGAAAGTATTTTTACATCTGGATTACACTTCTTTCACCTACAATTATGTTGAAGATCGTTGAGTGACGAATTCGCCACCGCATATAAACATGGCGGCCGCGCCTGGTCGAAGGCGTAATTATTTTGGTAGACCGAGAAGTGCCACGAGACGGCCTACGAAAGTAAATACGCTTCTCCCGATTCGGCCACCCCATTGGTGGAAATCGAGCTGTCAAATGACGCCATGGGACAGGGTGGACACGTTACGGAGATAGCCATGAGGAAATATTAAAATCGGAGCTTTCGGGTATAATGTAGCACCCTGACAAAGGGTGTTACAATATACCCGAAAGCTCCGCTTTTAATATTTGTATTGTGGGTTAAGTCCTCTTTGTATTTAATCTTCATCTGGGATCTCTACGTGCTTTGACCCTTCCGGTCTCGCCAGGGACTCCACTGACCTTCCAAGAAGCCCCTCTTGTGTGTCAAGGGGCCCATTCGGCCTGCTCAGAGGTCCTTCCGACCTGGCCAGGGACTGCACTGTCTGCTTTGTCGCCCTGCCGACATGCTCATGGGGCCCTCCGACCTGCCCTGGGGCCCCTCCGTGCTGGCAAAGGGCCAATTCGGCATGTTCAGGGGCCCTTCTTACCCGCCCAGGGGTCCTTTCGGTCTGGTCAGGGGCCCCTCCGATCTGCACAGGGGCCCTTTTAACTTTCCAGGGGCCCTCTGGTCTCTCCAGGGGCCCTCTAGCCTTCTAAGGGGCCCTTCCGACCTGGCAAGGGACTGCGCTGGCTGCTGTGTCGCCTTGTGACATGCTCCAAGGGCCCTCCGACCTGCTCTGGGTCCCCTCCGTGCTGACTAGGGGCCCATTCGGCATGTTCAGGGGCCCTTCTGCCCCACCTAGGGGCCCTTTCGGTCTGGCCAGGGGCCCCTCTGACCTGCACAGGGGCCTTTTTAACTTCCCAGGGGCCCTCTGGTCTGTCCAGGGGCCCTACAACCTGCTCAGGGGCCCTTATGGCCTGGCAAGGGACTGCGCTGGCCGCTTTGTCGCCCTGTCGACATGATCAGGGGCCTCTCGACCTGCCCAGGGGCCCATTCGACGTGTTTAGGGGGCCCATTCGACGCGCTCACAGGGGGCCCTCTGACCCGTCCAGAGGCCCTTTCGGTCTGTCCAGGGGCCCCTCTAACATGCACATGCTCTTTTGAACGTCCAAGGGGCCCTCTGGTCTTTTAGAGAGGGCCCTGGTGGCCCTAAAGGGCCTCTGAAGTCCTCTAAACTCTCTAAAGACCACGCTTCGCGTGGTAAAGAGCCCATGATACCGCGCTTCGCGCAGTCTCGTCGGCCCTTTTCGTCGCGCTGCGCACGCCGAAAAGGGCCCTCGCATGCCGAAAAGGGCCCTCCTGGCCTTCAGGGGGGGGGGGGGGGGGCGGCCGCCCCCGCCACCCCCCCCCCCCCCCCTTGGCTACGTGCCTGCATGCACTGCAATGGGTTTGGGACATTATAGGTATTTGTCTCTGGCAGAAATGACATCAACATGCTGATGCACCAAGTCATGGTGGGCGGTGGCAGCAGCCACATTCAAGGTCAGATCAAGAGGACCTGATGGGCAGCGCAGCCCACCCCCAGACATAAGGAAATTTAAATGTAAAACTTAGCCACTTCAGTCTATCAATGACCTGGAACTTCGATAGGATGACACGGTCAGAGCCTGAGCCTGCACCAGAAGCATTGCTAGCATTGGGCCTGGCCTAAGAAAGCCATTCAATCAAAACATTCAGCAGTATTTATCAATATCAAAGCTATGATCTCGTTATTATGTGTTTCACAAGAAATAGTCACAACATCTCCACAAACTACTTTATTTAGGATGTAGGTAGGTGACCACCTACCAACATGCCTACAGCAGGATCATGGATGGCTCATCATGTATTTTTATATCTCAAAACAAAAGCACAACGAATGTATTTCGCGCGTTATAGTTGAGTTTTCGTGACCGCTTCCAAATACACTACAGTTGCACTACAGGTACTGAAATATACACTACTTCGCCTACTACGTCGTATATTTGGTGGAATTAAATTAACTAAATGAAGATATAATATATGGAAATAAAAGTTATTGATATCAAACAATACCGTCAATTTATAATAGACAAAACATTTACCAGAAAAAATATATCTTGTTTCATTAATTTTGGCGTCGAATTCCTTACTGTTATACCCGTTGTTCTATTACCCTGGCCATGACACCCCCTGGTGATCCACAGTGTATAGTGCCCTGGCGGTGACAACCCAGACCCGCATTGGTAAGTTTATTTTAAAATAGGTAGATATAAGTATATATATATATATATATATATATATATATATATATATATATATATATATATATATATATATATATATATATATATATATATATATATATATATATATATATATATATATATATATATATATATATATATATATATATATATATATATATATATATATATATATATATATATATATATATATATATATATATATATATATATATATATATATATATATATATATATATATATATATATATATATATATATATATATATATATATATATATATATATATATATATATATATATATATATATATATATATATATATATATATATATATATATATATATATATATATATATATATATATATATATATATATATATATATATATATATATATATATATATATATATATATATATATATATATATATATATATATATATATATATATATATATATATATATATGTATATATATATATATATATATATATATATATATATATATATATATATATATATATATATATATATATATATATATATATGTATATAATTTATAGATCATAGTAGATGATGGATAAATAAGAAGTAGCTAGGTATTCATCTTAGAATAAGCACATGGCGTACATGTCTGTTTCTGTAAACACCTGCACTTAGGTTTCGTTGGTAGTCTTTGACTAAGGTACCTGTCGGTGTGCCACGTTATTGTTATGCACAGTATCGTATGTAGTAATAATTGCCTCGCAGCTACGTGCCCTAACCCATCAAGAACAAGAAGTATGTAGTAATCAAGGTACAGGGTACCCTAACCGTTGTTGTTCTGGAGTCATGAAAGCTTTATGAAGTCACCAGATTTTAAAGGAAATAGTTCACCTTCAACATGGGATTTTGAACTGAAATAGCAGTTTTGTAGTTGTGTTGAGAAATCCTTATCTGCAACTTGTCTTGGCTAAAATGACTCCAGCCGAAGATATTTGACTTTGGTGAAGGAAAGCGGCGCATATATGATATACCGTACTGTCTGAGAGTGCCAGCACTGGTCTGAGCATGCACAGACCAATAACTCACCCCATAACATTAATAATTTACGACCTGTCCTGAATTGGCGCGATGTAGGACTATTTTTGAAAAGAAAAAAAGAAACTGTATTAAAAAATATAATAAAATCGTGTTTTGAAAATTTTCTGACGGTGAACTATTTCCTTTAAAGGACCTAAATCAACATGACGCTCAAATGCAACAATTGAATACATCAATGCATACATATATCAGACAACTTATTTATGCCTGAGGTTAGGTTTTGTCTACAAGACAGTCTGGGGATACAGCCCCAATACGGCCGCAGCGCAGCAAGCGAATGTGAATGTGAGTGGAGCGTTTTAAGCTTGGGTCCCTACAACCATAATTGCTGTAAAGGTTAGGTCAGGTTCTATTGGTATTTTTGCCGGATGTGGCAGGAAACAATTGAAATAACATAATCAAACCTGACCTAACTTTTACAGTCATTATGGTCGCAGGGACCCATGCTTGAACACTTACAATGCTCTGCTCTCATTCGCTTGCTGCAGCCTTATGGAGGGGCTGTCTCCCCCGGTCCTCGGACCCCACCCCCAGACCATCTTGTAGATAAAACCTATCCCTACAGTCAATAAGTTTTCTATGCATTTACACTCTGAGCATTGTGTCGATTTATGTTGGCAAATATAAATCTGGTGACAAAGATTCCCAATGATTCCAGACCAACAACAGTGATAGTAACTTGAACCTTGATTACTACATAGTACATACTGAGCATAACACAGCACACTGACATGTACCTTTGTAAAATATTACCATTTCATGTCTTCATTGTAAAATGTAGGGTAAAGTCTTATTTCCAGTCATGTCATAGATCAAGGTTTTGGAAGGCTAGAGTGTGGAAAGGGTAAAAGTCCAATCTTTGGACACATCCTAAACTCAGGGCTTTTCATGCTATCAGATAACAGACAATACCTGTATTGTTCAGTTTCTGATAGCATGAACAGCCTGAGGTTAGCATTTAGCATGTGTCCAGGGTTGGGGCAGTTTACCCTACAAGGGAATGTGGTGTACCATTTGGCCACACTCAATGCCATCTGTAGAGAGGCATCCAGTCGCTTATTCAGTACCAGAGCGAAACTGTGGTATTATTTTACTTTGAGTACAACACCAGCAACAGACATAAATTATGGTTTCCTTACCTTACCTACACATCAGGATTTTGAAAGGCACTTATGCCTGTAGGTACCAGCCTCGCTGAAACTTTCAATATGGAATTGGTTTGGTCTAGGTTAGGTCATGGAGTAGAGAAGTACTGGAGAGGACATAAAAGACATAAAAGAAAAGTGCAACAAAGAGCCTCTTGGGCCCATCCGAGGTTGCACCCCCCCCCCACCCCACCCCCCCCCTCCACCAGCATCGCCCCTTCAAATCACCTTACTCTACCTGCATAAAAGAAGGCTAATCCCACGAGTATTTATGAACTAATCCCTTCTCTGTAAAGTATTTATCTAATCTAATTTTGAAGGAAGCAAGTGTCACTGCATCAGCGACATCCCCTGGTAGCATATTCCAATGTCCTACAACCCTTCTACTGAAAAATGACTGTCGTAGCCTAGTCCTACTTTGTTTCATAATGAGTTTATGCTGATGACCTCTACCTCGATTTTCCCTATTGAACTGAAACATACCCTTTAAATATCCAGAATGCTGACTATTTACAAATTTGAAGACTTAAATTAGATCTCCTCTTAGCCTTCTATATCTAAGTGAAAACATACCCAATTTCTTTAATCTATCTTCATAAGGTAAACTACCAAGACAATTAACCATTTTTTGAACTCTTTCTAACAACCAGCAATCTTTCTCATATGTTGGAGACCAGGCTTGTACACAATACTCCAAATGTGGTCTAACGTATGCACAATACAGTTTTGTTATTACCTTTTCACTCTTGTAGGAAACATTTCTGTTAATGGCCCCTAGCATTCTAAGTGCCTTTTTCCTAGCTTCTACAACCTGGTCTGACGCTGATAGTCTATTGTTTACCACGACACCTAAATCTCTTTCCTTTTCAATCTGCTCCATTTTCTGCCCACCCATTTCATACCTATGTTTACTGCTAACCCGTCCAGCGTGCATAATCTTACATTTACTCAAATTGAATTTCATCTGCCATGCTTCAGACCACTCAACTAGCTTCTCCTGATCTGATTGAAAAACATCCTGATCATGTTTTCCTCTAATAATCCTGACAACTTTTAGATCGTCTGCAAATTTCAAGACTTTGCTGTCTATACTGTTCTCAATTGCATTCACAAATATTATAAAAAGCAATGGGCCCAGGACTGAGCCCTGTGGAACCCCACTGAGAACCTCCTTCCATTGTGATTGGCACCCATTCAATATAACCCTTTGCTGGCGTCCTGAAAGCCACGTTTCTATCCAATCCAGAATCTTGCCCCTGATCCCATGAATTTTAAGTTGCAACCCCAGTCTTGTATGGGGACTTTGTCAAATGCTTTACTGAAATCAAGAAAAGCTACATCTAGCTGTTTACCCTGATCAAAGCTATCTGTTGCAACATCCAAAAACTCCAGAAGATTAGTTAAACAAGAACGGCCCTTCCTAAAGCCATGCTGTGTATCCTTGATGAGTTCATTTTGCTCCAAGAATTCAACAATCTTATCTTTGATGATTGATTCAAGCACATTGCAGACTAATGAGGTCAGACTAACCGGTCTATAGTTTTCCTCTTTACTTCTATCTCCCTTTTTATGAATAGGAACAACATTTGCTCTTTTCCAATCAAGTGGAATTTTACTATCTGCGAGTGATTTAGAAAATATTATGGCTAATGGAACTGACAACTCCCTTTCAGATTCTCTTAAAAGTCTAGCATGGATTTCATCAGGTCCTTCTGCCTTGTTAGGCCTTACTTTCTTTAGATATTCTAGAACAAGTTCACTACTTATGCCACCTAGCTCTCCTATAGTCTCCTCTGTCTCTAGCTCAGGCTGAAGTGCTGCAATACTACTCTGGTCCTCGATAGTAAAGACAGATTGAAACTTGATCATTAAGCACTTCAACCATTTCACTGTCCTTGCTAACTAACACATCATCTACCTTAAATGGACCTATATTTTTGGAAACTGTACTGAACTTATAAAAACTGAAGAACTTCTTACTATCTGCATTACAATGTCTAGCTAAATCAAGTTTCTTTGCCCTCTTAGCTGCTCTGACCTTTTTCTTAACTGAATTTCTTGCATTCTGGTAGGCCTTCTGATTTATATCTAGTGAAGATCCCTTCAAAATGCCAAATGCACTTCTTTTAGCTTGTATAGCACTCCTTACTTCTGGGGTAAGCCAAACTGGTTTGCCCTTGGTTCTGTTACGTTTGTGCCTGAGGGGTATATGCCGATTCTGAATTTGGCTTAATCTAGCTTTGAAAACATTCCAGGCCTCACATGCATCTAAACCTGCCAACTCAACGTTCCATTTTATCTGTGCGAGGTCATTTCTAATACCATCAAAATCAGCCCGGCTGAAGTTTGGAACCATAATAAGGTTATCTTTGGGCCTCATTTCTGATGAGATATTGAATTTAACCATATTGTGATCACTGGTTCCTAGACCTGCACAAATACTTATGTCACTAACTAGATCACTGTTGTCTGAGAATACAAGGTCTAGAATGGAGCAATGTCTGGTTGGCTCTGTTACAAACTGATGCATGAAAAGCTCCTCTTCAAAGATTTGCCTATACAACCTACACTCATTTGTTTCCTCTGCTATACTTTCGTATCCTCTTAAGTTAAAATCTCCCATAATAAGACACTGAGCCCGAAAGTTCCTACGTATTTCCTCACAAATATCTTGGTCTGTTTCAGCTTGGGAGTTCCTTGGAAGATTCCCTGGTCTGTAAAATGCACCTATCCTCAACCTTCCTCTGTTTCCTGTACCAATTTTAATGTCAAGCCAGATTGATTCTACTTCTTTTACTTTACTAGAATCATCAACTCTAGTAGTGCAGTACAAGCTATTTACATATACAAACACTCCGCCCCCCTGCCGTGATTCTCTGCAGTATGAGAACATGTTATACCCTTGTAACTCGAAATCCTGTAGCCTATCCCTATTATACCCCTCACTAACCCATGTCTCGGTTACACAAATGATATCAGGCTTTTCAAGGGCAACATACCACTCAAACTCATCAAATTTAGACCTAATACTTTGGGCATTCAGCAACACACATGTTATCTTATACTTTGAGCTGACTCTACTAATTCTGAGGGAATTATGATCTACTGTCCTATTCTGACATGAACTTCTACCAATGCTTACTTCTTGATGCCCTAGTACTAGCGTCCCTGAACCCCCCTCCTACCTAGTTTCCCTGAATGACACTTCTGTAGGCATCTCCCAAAGCCCTTGCCCCCTCATCCGATAAGTGAAGCCCATCCTTCATATAGTACCTACGCCACTCATAGAACTGATCCCATAAGTCTACATAACTAAGCCCCATAGCTGAACATAAGTTCTGAACTGAGCTGTTCACAGACAGAGCTCTCGAGTACCACTCCTCACTGGCTCCACAGCGAGGGAGGATGCCAGTCACAATGACTGGTTTCCTGGACTCCTCCAACCTCTGCAGCAGGCTCCGGTACTCCGCTACTATTCTCACACTCTGCCTACGTCCTATGTCGTTCACCCCCACCTGTAGTATAACTGTCTCTGGGCTACTCCTACCAAGTTCTGCCTCAATGACAGGGCCCATATCAATTACTCTTGCCCTTGGTTTGACTATACATCTGTCCCTCTTCCCACAGAATGTTCGCCTTAAGGGCCTTACCCTTGAGTCCCCAACCACTAAATGCTGAATCTCTTCCCTGTCACTTTCAGCTGCTGACTCTAACGCACTGAACCTATTTGCTATTGTAACCTGCGGATGTTCTCTGGGGCTGTACTGCCTGACTCTACCCTGAACTTTTGTCCATCCCTCCTGATCCCCTTCCCTCTTCCTCCTCCAGATTCTGCTACCACCCTCCATTACCCAGCACCCCTCCTCATCCTTACTGTCTGTGGCCCTAGCATTACTTTCCACAATGTTGAGTCTCCAGAAACGTGACCCTCCAACACACTTCCAAACCCCAGCCGCACTATCCACCTTTGCCTTATCCTCCTCCCTTATGCCCCTATCAGAACTACCACTGGTCCCTGATCCTGTAGGCTCCTTTTCTGACCCCCTAACCACGATCTGCGCATACGTTCCTTGGTCAGGAGCTACACCCTCCTGCGGCTCATCTCTACACCTACACTTACTTAACTGCGCCTCAAGCTCTGCTACCCTAGCCTGGAGGGCCTCTAGCTCTGCTACCTTCGCCTGCATCCTAGTCATGCTCATTTGAATACACTAGTAACTTAGGTATATAACTTAGGTACTATGCACTTTTCAATACTTTACTAACTTAACTTAACTTTTTTTTTTTCTTCTTCTTCTAAACCTTAACTAGACCTAAGTAAAGTTAGTGACACAAATCAGCTATGAGTGCACCTAATACTAGACTAAATATCTAATCCT
This sequence comes from Chirona hameri, assembly GCA_036785665.1. NCBI lineage: Eukaryota > Metazoa > Arthropoda > Thecostraca > Balanomorpha > Balanidae > Chirona > Chirona hameri. The sequence goes on from JAXIVJ010002935.1 coordinate 67,599, forward strand.
TAAATAAACTGAATACTAAATACACCTTAATTATCCCTAATTTTCTAAAAATATCTACTTATCCAACCCTGCAACTAATAACACAAAAATAAGACCTAAGACAATTTTGGCGCACACAAGCTAGAATGAAAAGTCCTTTAAAAAGCAAGTAAGAGGTAACAGCTAACTATGAATGCTTAAAAATAATACCTAAACGATCCACAAAACTAAATATCTAATCCTTATATCTAAATATAATGTGGTTCCTCAAAAAATACACAAAACAACAGAGCTATCAAACAGCTACTTAGCTTGTCTAAAGCGGGGTTCAGATGAGAGTGGCTAATTTTAGTGACAGTCTGTTTGCACATGCAGTGTTACAGATAGCATCAGCGCGCCAGAGTCGCTAATATAATGCAAGTGGGGCGGCAGTAGTTGTTGAATTTTGAAAATTATTGTTTTCTATTTGGGAATTATGCGGTAAAAAGTATTGGCATAGAAGTTAAGAAGACAGAGGTGCATGGTGCATACTGGTGTATACAATAATTATAAGGAGAAAGAAGCTTATGTTCCCTTCCTACACTTTGCAGGCGTGAAGCCCCTGCTCAAGGGTTATATGTTAAATGCTATGTATTTAATAGTCCATTATGAAAAGTTATGTGTCCCATATGTTACTTGGTGATTGCCATGGCATAAACGTAGATAGAATATAGTGACTGCAGTTAGTTCAAACATATGCATTGTGCATGGATCCACATCTGTCAAAACAGCTACAGATTCAGATTCACATTCAGCTTCACATTCGCACCCCCTCAGAATTCGCCTTAATTTCTCACATTTATGCAGTTTAACAATCCACTTACAATGGTGAAGTCCGTTCGGCGCCACATTTAATACTTTGACCTCCAGAGGTCATCAAATTTTCTGAGGTCACAGGGCGACCCCCTCCGAATCTGATAAAAATTGGTGTACACATGCAGTTTGAAATGCTGAATACGATACTGAAGTCTGTTTGGCGTCACATTTCACACTTTGACTACCATAGGTCATTAAAGTTTCTGAGGTCACAGGGTGACTCCTTCATAATCTCATCAAAATTGGTGTACACATGCAGTTTGAGACGCTAATTACGATGCTGAAGTCTGTTCGGCGCCACATTTAATACGTTGACCTTCAGACGTCATCCAAGTTTCTGAGCTCACAGTTTCTGAGTCCCCTCAAAACCTCATCAAAATTGGTGTACACATGCAGTTTGACATGCTGATTACGATGCTGAAGTTTGTTCGGCGCGACATTTAATATTTTTAGGGTTAACTCCTAATGGCCGTAATGGTAGGACTGGGTATGACATGTAAGTACATGCCAAATTTCAAAATAACTTCATGTAACTTTAGCCCGCGCCGTGCCGGTGCTCGGCGCCACCTTCACCATGCCGGGGAGGGGGGTAGAACTGACTCTGACTCGACCCCTCTGACTCGAAAATTAAAAGGTCTAGAAATACGTGGGAAAACGCATTCGAAAGCTCTCGACAAGCACATTCGAAAGTACTTCAGATATTTTTTTCCTAAAGCCAATATTGAGGTCACCAGAGGTCATCAAAGGTCAAATTTTCCCGTTTTAGGACTTCGCTCCAGAAACCCCCAGATATCACAGGAACTATGATAGCTAGGAACAAACGAGAAAAAAAACAGTCGAAAGCTCTTGAAAAATGCTATCTGCAAGGTGTTCTCAGATCTGAGCTCAGGTCAATAGTTAGGCTCCAGAGCTCATCAAATGTCAAAAAGGCGATTTTTTCTCTTCAAAACAGTTTTTCACGAATATCTTTTTACCTAATAACGACAAGGCAATAATTTGGATGCCATCGTGTTTGTCTCGTCAAGGCACTTCGATTCATGGTAGTGTTGGCCAGGTTAGGTCAACTAAACAATTGGCCTCATGTCAAGGTCAAGTGTCAACCCAAGTAGGTCATGTTGCATATGGGAAGATGTGCCTCAACGAGACAAACGCATTGGTGTCGGTTTCACTTCTATATCGTCATTATGTCGATAATTATTGACATGCAACTTTTGGTGACCTCCGCTGACCCTGTAGGGGTCACTGAACAAAAATGGCACCTAGGTCATCAGGAATGGCCTATAATAATATGATCCAGAAGGAATTAGACTAATATCTTGCGTATCCTTGGAATAGGAAGCATTTTAATATTTCCCCATTGACTTATAATGGGGAGGTTACGAAATTGACCCGACCTTAGGTCGCCGATATACAAAATCCAAGACATACGAATTGTAGATATATGTGGTCTTATGAAATCCTGTAAGTGTAAAACCGATCATCCAAAAACTGTAACAACGAGGACCACACGTTTTTTTTGGAGGTGGGGTCACGTGACCTGGTCTGGTGACCTGACCTGAGATGACCGGAGGTATTTTTTAACGTAATGTGCGCAATTGATGCCCCAACAGCTGTGCCAAAAACGGCAGCGCTGCGCGCCGCCGTTCTCTATGTGTTATAAATGATTAATTACTATATGTGTAATACATTATGCAAATAATGGAAGGAAAATCTATCTTTTACGTCTTGATAGCTATACATGCCCATTACATCGCTCTATTGGCTTCCCGCCAAGCATTGAACACTTCCTAGAAACCTCCCCTTTTCAAGCCGCTGAAACCGCCTCTGCCATGCAATTTGTATATTTAATTAACATTAACTAATTGGCACTTGTTGCAATCACCGTAAACCGATGTAACTCCTTCATACTTGAGGCAGTTAGGAAGAAACCGTGAAGATCGCATTTCCGTATCATCGACAAATGTCGACGCAAAACCCTCCCAAAAACGTACCCTGGAACCGATTCTGTTCAGGTTAAGAACTCAAAATCTTGACTATATGTGAAAATCGATTTAGAGAAAAGTCACAAAATTTAATGGACCTGCTCCCAGCCGTTCTGGAGATATCTGCGCAAAACGCAAGGGGGGGGGATCCGCCACCCCCCTCCCTGTTACAAATAGGGTTAACGCAGGAGCCCATTCATTCAGCCAACCTCCACCAATCCCACTCGTGGAACGGCTTCGAGAGCGCTGATTGGCCGCGTGCGGTCATGGCTGGCTGGAGGATCATAGGCGTATGTAGGAATGAAGTTACGAACGTCGGCGATAGATGACTGAATATTTTTTTTGCAAATTTCGGAAAATTCCATGGATGCAAACTAAAAACTAGTACTTCATTTTCAGGACGACACAGCTTGCGACCAGCATGCAACATTTCAAACGATTCCGACAAATGGTTTAGGAGATATAAGTGATTATCTGACTCGCCACTAGTACCAATCATTACTTTTGAAGTGACCTGTACCATACATTCCATAATATTCTCTATCTTTCAAGACATTAATTTCCCTCTGTGTCATATTGCAAAATAGCAGCTTACAATATGTCCATGCATCATTACAATAGGTATGTCTTGACATTATATTATTTTGGTACCTTCGTTAGACTTTGACGTTTTTGAACTGTCACGACTTTGCAGGACAGGCCAGTTCTTTCAACAGCATTCATATTTTTTCATCTCTAAAAATAGGCGTATTAAATATACCTGTGTAATATATACATTTAATATTACTATTCGTGTTATTTGTGTTATTTGTGCAAAATGTAGGTATGATCGGCCATTTTTGATGCTGACTGGAATCAAATTGGAATCAATGGAATCGGATTCGGTTTCGGAATCAAGCTTTGTAGGTGTCATGGAATCGAACTGGCAATCAATTCCTATGGTAACATATCGACTAGAATCGGAATCGGAATCGAACCCATCTGTCTTGGCATGGAATCGTAATCGATTCCAAGCACCAGTATGCCGGGCCAGTATTCCAGTATTCTATTCGGCTGTGGGAGTACATTTGCGTTTTGTTCACGAAGCTACCTATCTTTACCCTACTATGTTTCCTACAGATACTGTTTTCACATTTTCAGATAAAGAAGCCTTCGTTTGACATCCAAGATGAATGCTGGTGTAATGCAAGGTTCCCAGAAGGCATGCCCAGACTATATTCTACCAGGTGAGTTTTTGCTTGAGGCAGGATTGATTTTCTTTTGTCTGGTAATCGGAGACAGGAGTATCGGGGTCACCTTAGGGAGCTTGCTACGGTATGTTGTCGGAATCGGGGTTAGTGGCCGCTGCCTGCCATCCGGCCTGCTAATGTCAGCACCTTTAGTGTGTCTCCTACCCACACCGTCCTGCCTCATCACCATTCCGCGCCGTGCCGGCCGGCTAGTGGTTAGTGGCCTGCTAATATCAGCACGTTTTGTGTGTCTCCTACCCCCACCGTCCTGCCTCATCACCATTCCGCGCCGTGCCGGCCGGATAGTGGTTTGTGGTGGGCTAATATCACCACGCCGTGCGCTTCACACACGCCATGCATTGTCGCTTCACAGGCGGCTGCTGTAGACTGGCTGTCGTCCGCCTGCACAGAATACAGCTAAGGGAAGGAGTCTGGCACAGTGGTAAGTTACTTGCTTTCTTTGCCGGGTACCGGGGTTCAAATCCCCCGGCGGGCCTTTGTAAAAGTCGTCCCGGCCCCCATATCCCTCGGGACAGGGTTAGCTCCTTGGTCCGAAGAGGATATAGCGCTTGGTCCACAAACCAACCAAACTAGAATACAGCTGCCTACTATTGATAGTTTTAACACCATTTTGGACAAACCATAATACAGCTGCCTTACGGCCGTGGCCGTGCCGTGCTGTGCGCGCCGTCTACCGCTGTTGGCACATATGTGTAGTGTCTTGTGTGTAGTGTAGTTATTGGCGCACATGTGCAGTGTTTTGTGTGTAGTGTAGTTATTGGCGCACATGTGCAGTGTTTATTTAAAGGGTCATTCCCACTGGGGTGTCCCTCCGCCCCTCACCTGGCAGTGTGTTGTGCAGCAGTAGGAGACGACACTCAGGTGGGCAGACCGCCCACCTGAGTGTCGTCTCTCCCTCTCCTACCGTACAGTGGTTATTTAAAGGGGAATTCCCACTGGGGTGACCATTTTTTTTAATTCCAAGTTTGTAATTTGTGTTGGGACGCCCCCGCAAAATGTGATTTTACTAACAAAAACATCACCTGTAAAATTATTTGGAAAAATATTAATATTTAGAGGTAGCGCAATGACTTCCAAGATCACACGGCCCCTCTATTAGCCTGCCATTGACGGGGGGGGGGGCGTTTACCCCCCCTGATGAATATGCGTAATAACTCAACAACCAACAGCGCTATCAACGTGAAACTTCGCGTACCTTCTTCTACATCGATTTGACGTCTTCTGTGAAACATCAAAGCAATTTCGTTGACAAATTTCGAGTTATAGCGAATTTAGTGACGTCACTACACACGAGTTTTACATCAAAATCAGCTAAATGTTAACAAACCGTATAAATGCCATATTTAGAGCAAAATGCAATCCAAAAACGTGAAAAGATAGCAAATAGATAGGGCTACAACATGGCTATCTCGGATTGGTGAATTTTTTTTTTTTGACAAAAAATAACAATAAGACAATTTTTTTTTGGGGGGGAAATGACCACAATTTTTTCTTCTTCAAAGACATTCAACAAACGAGAATATATGTGTATGGGCAACTACCATACCAAATTTTGAAATGGTATCATTTTTGACTGACTTATGACTCCAAAACGTTGGTCCCAGCTGTGCTCAGTACTAGATGCATGATGGCCGCTCTCATCCAGTTTGGCCGTGGTATTGGCGCCCGCCCAAAGCCGAAGCGTACGAATTCGCCGAGACTTGACCTTGACAAATCTATCTGTGTTATAAGGTATAGGTCGCATAACTCCTACGGTCCCAAAGTCGACCCATAGTAATTCTTGCTGTTTTATTATGAAAGAGGCTAAGGCTGTTGAAAATATAATTAACTGCATACGCTTTTTAATTGTAAAGTGCACTGACGGAATGGTGATGTTGAGTTTGCAACATTCAAAAGAAAATAACAGTCCGCAAAGAAGTGATTATAAATAGTGATGTGGCGACTCCAATTTTACCAATGCTTGGCAAGCATGAGTGGTGCAAATGCATTTTTGATCTAATGTGGGGGGGGGGGAGAGAGTTTCGGGAACCAAATTTTGCAGGTGAAATCGGACACGCTTAGTCGACCGGTACACACCAACAACTCCATATTGGCCTACGAGGTGGCAATGTCCCTTTAAATAACATTGACCAACAGTTTCTTCAATATACAGGTTTGATGTCGTAACTATGATGGTTTGCGGACTACGAGCCGCCAAATGTAGGCCTGCTGAGGGACCTCCGAAAAGTGCCCGAGGCTATATCTTGAAAACAGCTACTTGATAATGTGTTCGTTACCACAGCTTGCTTCCCGCCTATGATAACCTGCTAGACCAAATTGCAGCCAAAAATAAAATATGGTGGTGTTATGCATTGGTGGATCTATCGTGGAATGCCCCTACTAGACGGCCATTTTGCTTTTTGACAGTTTGTTAACATTGTTTATATTGATTGTTTATTATCTTTGTCGCGCCGTTTTACATAACATCTTCTTACCTCTGATTATAGTGGTGATCGTTGTATCGATATCGAAGCAAAACAATAATATAAGTGAAAATTCGAGTAGAGGTGCTCCAGATGTAAATTATATCGTATCCAACAATCAAACCAATTGCTAATATTGAAATATCGATACAAATTTGCAAGCATATCGTTGGCGCCGGCCAATAGCATTTCGACAAAACAGATGTCAAATCGGGTCATGTCGTCTCGAAACTGTGCAGATACGTTATGGGCACCACTGGTAACGTGTGTACCGATTTTGTTACCAGGTGTAATGGGGGAACATGTAGTGTTAATCCTTGTTGAGAGAGAAACAATTCAGATAAGATAGCCACAGGGCACGTTCAACCGGCGCGACATAGTTATACTAAAATACCCATATCTTAAAATGTTTGTTAAGTGTCCGCCATTCTTTTGCACATGCTTTGATACAATGGTGTAACCACACTCGTGTTAAATTTTGATGCATTTATGTGCGGTGCCCATATGGACCGCTAGATGTCGTAACGTGAGCAAACGCGCGGAAACGGGAGAGAGCGGCGGATAACCGAAGCGCAGTCAGCTGACACTTTACGACTTCTGGCGGTGGATATGGGCACCGGCGATTTGACGCGTTTTCGGGGTGGCGCTTTCGTGCGGTTTGGTGACGTTCTCACACCATTTTGTTCGCGTAGGCAGAACGTGGAGAGGTGCGCAGAAGTTGGACAATGTTGAACTTTCTTGTCCGTTATTGTCGGTTCCATCTGTCGTGCTGTTGGAAGTGAAGTTTCCTGTTTGTATTTTCTTCTACATAATCGAGGTGGGTACATTTGGTTATTTGAGTTTGATTTGAATGCTGAAGGTTAATTAAAATTTGAATATGGTTGAAGCCAAACATTTGCTTCTGATGAATCAGAATCCTGATGCTATTCCAATGGCTCAGGCTCAATTTGATTATTTTAATATCATTTACCTATAGGTTAATGATATAAATTCAGACTGGTTATTGATTCAACTTCTTTAGAACGATTTAATCATGATTCATTTAGGAATTTGAATGATTCAATCACTGTTTGATTCACAGATACAATTTTGAGAATTGATTCCTTCCCATTCAAAGAATCAAAACAAATATTTTAATCGATTCACGTTTGATTCAACATTTAAATATATGATGTGAATTTATGTCAAATCAATACAAATATTAACATGCCTATATATGATCATTAAAACATTGTTACAGAAATAGTATTTGAGTATAAATGAATGTAGCCACTGGGACTGCATGTATTTGCACAATTTACCAGTGTACTTGTATTGTTAAGAATCATTAAATATTTTGAGTCAATCAGCCTTGATTTGATGCGGGTTTTGATTCAATCACGATTCACGAATCAAAAGATCTGGTCGTGGATCAATAATTTTTGATGATTCAATGAATTTTGATTGAACGATTCCAATCGATTCAATCAGTGTCAAATCAATACACTGTCTGATATTGATATTGCAAGGCAACTTCATTAAAACAGGTCACATTTCACTTCATGCTACATTTTCATCAACAATTTGCCATTTTCAAACTGTTACCCCCCCCCCCCCCAATTAATGTGCATTTAAATACCTTACACCAGTTCCCACCCACTTGTTTTCAGATGATGAAGAGCAGGATGAACTCCAAATTGAAATGGTACACACACAAATATGAATGGCGCAAGGCGCGCCCCAGCGCGAGTGCGAGATTCAGGAGAACTTATTCATGCGAGCTTATTACTGCCAAGATACCCAGTTAGTGTGTCTTTCCGGTCACTGATAATCCAGTGCATTGATCGTTGTTGTGCTGTGCCCTGTTTGTACGCTCAATAAACACTTTTCCATAACATCAACGCATTTATTGTGTTAGCGAGCTAACTCCTCTGCCCTCCGAGTCTTCAAAACGATAACACGATTTCACGCATTCATGCCGTAATGCAACGTTCGACGCTACTCAACGTCATCTACTCAGGTACGAACAATTAGCAAAACCAGTCCTAGCCATCAGCAGCAAGTCCCAGCTTCAGCACGTGACGGGCCTGCTCGCGGCAGTGGAGCCAGGCTGGCTGCACCGACGGCCGGTGGCGGCACCGCGGGCGCCGAGCGCTGTCGAACCAGCAGCCGACCTCAGCGCTGCCGCTGTACTTGACCGCGCGCCGCCGCCGGCGGCACAGTCATGCACAGTCACAACGGCGTAGCGCCCATCCCGATTTGAGAAGACCACGGACGGCAGCAGCTTCAGCGCCAGCTAGGCCACTCCGACTTTTGACATCACTCTGAAATGCCCAGCTCACCGCGACGGACCACGGGATCCTGCCAGGGTACTGCCCCCTCCGGTGACGATAACTAATCCGCGAATCGATCCCTCAGCGCCATAGCGTCCAGAGCAGTGTTGTTGGAGCCGAGCCGTCGGGGGGCACCCGAGCGCGCCAGCTGCCTCCGACTGCAACCGTCACGCACCTCTTCGCAACTGGCCGTCGTGCTCGACATCCACGTCGTCCTGGCCGATGTAGGACAGCGAGTCGGTGGACATTGATGTGCCTGCCATCTATCGCACCTGAAACCAGATACAGCACAATGCTATTAGATATAGTATGAAATATGTTACTACACCTGCGCTATAAACATCAGACTGGTCATTGGTACCACTGGACTGGTACCATCAGACTGGATTGGTACTTGGAAAGTAAAAATTCCTGATTTGTAATAGATATTAAATTCTTGAGGAAAATGTAATTTTATTTTCGCTACAATGTTTGTTAGATCAGGTGAAAAGAGCAAATTCCAAGAACCAAAAATGAAGAGATTCATTATTTGTTTTACCCCAAGAGTCCAGAAAATGGCCAAAATTCCAAGGTTGGCTCAGCATACAGCTCACTGTACAGCTCAGCGCACAGCTCAGCGCAAAGCTCAGCATACTGTTCAGCGTACACGCTCAGTGTACTGCTCAGTGTACGCTCAGTGTACGCTAAATTCCAAGAACAAAAAATGAATAGATTCATGATTTGTTTTACCCCAAAGTCCATAAAATGGCCAAAATTCCAAGGTTGGCTCAGCATACAGCTCACTGTACAGCTCAGCGCAAAGCTCAGCATACTGTTCAGCGTACTGCTCAGTGTACGCTCAGTGTACGCTAAATTCCAAGAACAAAAAAATGAAGAGATTCATGATTTGTTTTACCCCAAAAGTCCATAAAATGGCCAAAATTCCAAGGTTGGCTCAGCATACAGCTCACTGTACAGCTCAGCACACAGCTCAGCGTACGGCTCAGCGCAAAGCTCAGCGCAAAGCTCAGCATACTGTTCAGCATACAGCTCAGCATACTGCTCAGTGTACGCCGTACAGCTCACTGTACCGCTCAGTGTACTGCTCAGCCACCAGCCAGGTACAGCTATCAATGTAAAATTACAACACCTATTCCAAGACTTTATAAACAGGGTGAAAATCAACCTTTGTTACAACATGGCACTGGGCAGGAAACATTTGTGTTTACATACCCAAGCGGTGTGGAAGTGCCACCTCTCCCCAAACTTTTTGGCAATGGCCAGCCAGCCTTCCTGCGTTGGCGGCTTTATCTCATTCGTTGCCAGCTCATCCCAACGCACAGACCTTGATGATATTGCTTGGTGTGGCTCGTCCAACCCGGAAGGACCTTGCTATATCCTGCTGGCTCTGGCCACTTGCCAGGTACCTGCACAGAAAGAGAACCACAAATATCTGTCACACTTAATAGCAATCCACATCTAGTTATTTGTTTAAATTGTATATTATACCAGGATCACTGATTATACTTCAGACCACCCATGAATGGAAACAACGAACGGAGGGCAAAATTGACAAAATGTGTTACATAGTTGATGGAGTCCCTTAACTTGTACATCAATTCATTAATGATAGGTTGGTTACTCACCTCACAGTCAATGCCAGCCTCTCTGCAGGTGTGATAGGCTGCCTGAATGTGGTAGTCTGCCATTGCAGCCGATGCCCAACCAGCAACATGATCCATCTGGACCATCTTCATCGCCCTCACGAGTCACCACACTCCAAAAGCAAAAGGAGACCAAAGCTTCCTTTTTGTTCATTTTGGGCCACCAAAAGCTTCCGTTTTGCTTATTTTGGGCCACCAAAGATGACGAAAAAAGGAAATATGTCCCGATAGCCTATCCTTATCGATATACTCTTCCAGTTCCAACCAGTGTTGCCGCGGCCAGATTTTACAGCGTACCAGGATCGCATCCAAATCGTACCAGATTGGCTGTGTCTGGCTGCGTACCGTACCAGATCGTAGTAGGTCAAAATGTTTATAATTTAGTACTATAAAAATAGCCATAATTTCGGTATGTACATGCTAGCAAGTAATTTATGACCCATTTGACCCAGTAATTCGACCCATTCGTCTCCCCTAAAGGCCCCCTGAAGGCAGAAAGGCGCCCTTCTGAAAGCCCGAATTGTATACCTAAAATTGGCCTAAAAGTAGAAAAAAATCGAAATCCTGCCTTCGAGAGGGGGGGGGGGGTGGCACTCCAATGTACCGTCGATATTGGCGATTGCACCCAGGATCCTAGTTCTTACGCCCTCAAACATGCCCCCCCCCCTCACCGAAATCCGTCACTGGTCAGTGATTTTTAATATTTTCATCAGCGCTGCTCACCTTATCGAAGAACAGGATGAACAGGCATCGGAACGGGATGAACAGGTATCGGAACAGGATGAACAGGCATCGAAGAACAGGCAAAGCGGCACCGCGATTTCTAACTGATTCCTCGGTAGTCGGTATAGTCCTCTGCTGTTATCGGTCCACGCGCGCTGTAACACAGGTCAGGTCCGGTTAGGTTCGAGCTGCAGCGAGCATCTAATTTAGGAGACATGATTTAAAACTATACATGGAATTTTTTAGGTCAATTTCCGCTGGTGAATTTTCATAATAAACGAATTGATGTGAAACAGGGCAGCATTGCATTTAAGCCGGTTTGTGGTCAATTACAAGCAAATGCGATGGAAAACATTTATAGGCTATTCATGTAGGAAATTAAGTAACGACTGGAATTAACCTGGAGTGAGCCTTGTTACTGGCGAATCATCTTTGACTTCATGGAAGCTGTGGGCGTCCACTCGTGGCAGGAGGGCGCGACTTGTTGCTTGGCGAGGATCAGGGAAGACACTGTTCCCACCTGGAGGCGGTTCCGCTGCTGCGTCTTGATTAGGTTCAGGCTGGAGAAAACTCGCTCCGCGGCCGCGCTGGAGTGTGGCAGGGACAGGAGACCCTGCATCAGCTGGGCTACCTTTGGGAACGCTGCCTCGCCACTGCCATCCTTCAGCTTCTTCACCTCTGCCCAGTACTCACACGCTGGCTTCTCCTTGTCCGGGAGCTGCTCCTTTGCTGCCTGCTGGAGTCCTCGCCACTCCGAGTTCAGGGCCTCGTACTCGGTCTCTTCGACGAGATTGGGGAATCTCAGCGCCAGCGGTACGATGGAGGGCGCCTGCGAGGTCGGGTTCAGCAGCTCCAGAAGCTCCCAGGTCTTGTCGCTGAAGTCGAATCGTCGCCGGATCTGCTTGCAGAGCTCGGTGTAAAACATTTGCACACGCAGGCGGAAGGTCTGGACCACCTCCTGGGGAACAGACTCTGAGAGGATGACGGCCTCGACGTTGGCGCCGCAGTACATCTGCTCCAGAGGGAGGAAGTTTCTGGGATGATCAGGACTGACCGTCTCCAGTCGCACACCTGGCTCGGCACGCAGGAAGTTGCTGGCCACGGAGAGGTAGAGCTTCAGGAGCGCAGCTCGTGCATACTGGATCTTGGATGACTCTGACTGGAACACCTCGTTCGCCCTCGTGATCAGTGGGAGAACGTAGCTCAGAAACGCGATGTACATCTTGTATATGGGGTCGCGGAGGGCGTTCAGGATTGTCCGGGCGGCGAGGAGGTGATCCTCGTCCGCCGCCTGCTGGAAGAAGAGGAGTAGGGCCGCCCACTGCTCGTACATCCTCTTCACCACCGCCTCGAGGGAGAGCCACCTCGTCCTACAGGGGCGCAGCAGCCTGTGGACTGGGACGTTGGCGAGTTCCTGCACAGTCTGGTACTCGAGGAGTCTCTTCGGGCTGTTGTTGAGATAGCTGTACACGTCTCGGGCTAGATCCTCTATGGTTGAAGGCAGCTTCATGCACGCTGCGGAGGCGCACAGGTGCAGGGAGTGACATATGCAGCCGGTGATCAAGATGTGCGGCAGCTCTCTCTTAAACAGTGCCTGCACACTCTGGTGACGCCCCATCATGACGCTAGCATTATCGGCCGCAAGTCCAATCATGTTCTTCAGTGGCACATCGTTAACGGACAGCAACTCCCGTGTGGCGTCATACAAGCCCTGGGCGGTCGCATCCTTCACCTCCACCAAGTCCAAAAAAAGGTCCCTGGTTTTGCCATCTCGATCGTCAAAAACTCGCGCCACAATGGCAAGAGATTTGCTCGTAGACCTGTCAGTCGTCTCGTCCAATATCAGCGAGAATGGGTTATTGCGCATGAGTTCACTCACTCTTTGCTTCTCCTCTGCTCCTATGACGTCATTAACAGTCTTAGTTGTCCTCGTTCTGGCTGATTTAAGCTTTTTCGCCACCTCTGAATCTGGGCATACCTTTTTGACTAAAGGCACGAGATGGTCGCTTACCGATATTGGCAGATTATGTTCAGCGATGAACCCCGCCAGCAGTAGCTCGCCCTGGGCTACATCGTCCCGATGTTTACCGTGGCCATGCTTCTCTTCCGCAGCGGCAACGAAGGCTGGTAGCTTACTACAGCCTGCGGAGCCGGCTGCGTTCTTCTTGTGACCCTCAGTTGTCCCGTGTCGTTTCAGATGTGGCAGCTTGGCCGTGATCTCCTTGTTGCAGATCTTGCAGAACGCTTTCGCGCTATCGTGTTTGGACTGCACCAGCCAGCCTTTTAGTTCCGGCTCGTTTTCCCACTCCTTACGATACTTTTGTTCATATTCCTTTCCCATCCTGATTCCTCACGGATTCAGATTGTCATTCCGTTGGATCCCTCACAAATATTCAAATCAGTGTCCCAAATTGTGAAATTGTGAAATAGGCCTCCGGTGGCGCAACTAGAATTTGATTTCAGCGTGGGGCTTGCTTGCACTGGCAAAGATGGTTTCTTTACGGGGTGTCGGAGTGGGAAATTAGAGCCAAAAAATGATATGAGAGGTGAAATTGGAGTAAAAGACCACGGTCAAAATAGCAGAAAGAGGGCAGTTTTGTTGTGCATCGTACAGCAAAATAGTTTCACAATTGTACATGGTACGTTATAAGCTTGGTTTAAGGTCCAAACAATATGCAATGCTATGCTGAGAGTGCCAATCTTCCAAGCAAAATACATTTATCCAGGAGTAAAAATGAGCTTGCAATGAAGGAGTGAAAAATTGCCACAATTATATGCCAGTGAGAATGGAAAATTATTATTTGTTGGGTGTCGTTTAGTTTTCCAACCAAATCGCACAATTTTGGGACACTGATTCAAATTAGACTCTTTCCTTAGCCCTTCGACCGTCGACGCAACTCACATTTCACTGTTCACAACACAACTCGCAACACAACTGCCTCAGCCTGCAGCCGGCGGCCCGGCCTTGGCAGCCGGCGTGGCGCGCGAATTTTCCACTTGTTTACTTCTGCTAGCACACAACAGGAATATTAATAATTCCGAATCCGATGCATGAAAAATGATGATAAGAAACACCATCCTTCCTGACTAAAAGAATTGTTTTTTTATTTAGCTTGAAAGAAATATTAAAATGCCAAAAAAATGCATTTCTGCGAAAAAGTACCAGATTTCGTTCCGGCGTACCTCCGTACCAGAAAGGTCGAAAAAGTACCAGATCTGGTACGATCGTACCAGGACGGCAACACTGGTTCCAACCGCGCCGCATTTGTCGAAAGCAGAGTTTTCGTACGATCCCTTGACGATATCGCCCCATGTTGCCAGATCGAAATTTGAATGTTGACGGTGCTGCCAAATCTAGCGATGTTCAATCCTTCCGAAAAAGTCACCAGACCGCCGCTTTCTCCCGTTTTCCAACGTTCCCATCTCTGTTGGTCCATATGGGCACCGCCCATTAGGGGCAAGATACAACTTGAATTATTGACTTTGAACTCGTTAGGTCAAAGGTCAGATTTAAGTCATGGAAGTTGATCTGGTGCAATACATAGTCCGATCATATCTCTGTGCTCTGGTGGCAACTGCACGTTCCTAGAACCTTTTTTTCTTCTCTCAAATATATGCACTTTTCAATGATAAGATGTAGGCAAAAGCGTGCGACCTAAGATAACCCGTAACTCTGGCCTCAGTGGTCGAATGAAGCTAAACGTTTGTGCATGATGATCATTCATTGGGTACTAAACGTGCCCTACATTTTATTGAAATCGAAAGGGGTCGGGGAATTTCTTGTGCGATCTGACTGAGTCGATCTGAAAATCGAAAAAAGGAATCGATCTGAAGTGCTCAGCCAAGCACTGTGGCCACTAGCTGTGGCACGACCACACAGGATCTAGCGCGCTTGTGCATTTAACTATGTTAAACAAACTTGACATATGTAACCAATGAACAAATAGAATAGAGCTGTTGGAGGAGGCCATCCCCATTTTACACAACACAATCCATTGTTATGCACGGGTTAAAATGGTAATGTGATTATAATGCTAACGCTTGGTTCTCCCGAACACACTAATGGAATGTTTGTGGAAGAAAAACACATTCGTCTGCGGTATGTCATACTTTGATGCCAATGCAGTCTGTATTGTAGCTGACATGGAATATCTAAAGCCAGTATATAGGTATGTAAAGTCTACGGTTTGCCTTTTTACTGATTAAACTTTGCTATCTCACAAAACCTTTGTGACACCTTGTAGTGCTAGTCATTAAACACTGGACATATGACGTTAACAATGAATGGTAGAGGAGTATGAAATTAAGTATACGCTGCCAGTGTGTCATGCCCTCTCCGCAGTAAGTTGTACTTTGTCTTCGCTTACTGAACAGTAGGATGTGTCGCGAAGAGACTTTTGCTCGCGGATCAAAAAAGCCATACTGAGGTTTCACGAAGGCATACCTAAAACCAGGGCTTCTGAGTGAGTCGAAGGAGGAGTCTGAGTCGGAGTCGGAGGCGGAGTCGCTAAAATCTTACAGACTCCGACTCCGATCCGGAATCGGAGTCGGCTTTTTGGCAATTGGCTATTACTTTGGTCGGTAGAATAGGGGCATTCACTTTACACCCCTTTCGAAAGAAAATGAGTGGAAAATGAAACGAGTGGAAAGTTTACTCAACTAGGGGTAGATTTCCGCCTGATAAAGATAGGGCAATAATGTGTACGTCATCTGATGATGATTGGGGTTTTGGACGCACCGACTCTTGTGGGTGACACGGCGCCCATTTTAATATCTTCCTGCTCGTTTCGTCAAGGAGATTCGAATCATGCCATGGTGACCAGGTTAACTAAGTCAAATTCAAAATGTGACCTCAGGCCAACGTAATTTAAGGTCATGTGGTGAACCAGGTATGTCGTGCTGCGCAATGTCGGACGCGTCTCGACGAGACATACACATTACACAGTGGTGCCGGTCTCACGTTCTTATCTTAATTGTCTTAATTATCTTAATTGGTCACCTCATATGACCTGACTTGATATTGTACTGCTCAGTGTGCAATAATTGTACTTGGGTCATCAATAATGAGCTGTAATGGCATAATCTTAAAATAATTATTATGATGCGTATCGACCTCTCATACGAAAACATTTGTATATTTTATCGTTGACTGATAATGAGAGGGTCATGCAACTGACCTGACCTTTGGTCACCGATATACAAAATCCGAGATAGCAGGGTCATATGTATCAGTATCTATGTCTTGATTACGTCCTGTGAGTTTTGCAATGCTCAGCCAAACACTGACCAGTGGCTGTGGCACGACCACAAAGGATCGCTTGTGCATTTAACTATGTTAAACAATCTTGACTTTGTAAACGTTGTTTATATTTCCTTAAAAATCAGACAAGAAGCCAATTTTCGGTCGATTTCAGTCCTTCAGGGGCATGCCACGATGCCCCTTACATCCGCCCTTGAGCACCCCCAATGATTTTGGGAAATTCACACCCCTAACTGGTAGACTTGGTTGCCGTAGGTGAGGCGGCGGAGAGCGGCGCACTGATTGGCCAGCTGTAAGACAGCGCAGGATTCGGGAGCAGCAGCGGCTCCGGCGAAGACGAGCTTGAACGAGCTGGGGCTGAAGCTCAGCTTCTGCGAGCTGGGCCGGCGGCGGCTGGCTGTGTTTGCCGCTCGGTGCCCGTTTCGCGGGTTCCGCCGCCTGCAGGCGAGCGCGACTGAGCTGGACGCGCGGCCGGCACGCCGCGGCCCGCGCCTGTGCTCGGGCGGCTTAGCATTGTTCTCCATACTGTTAAGAATAAAGACGAACGGACAAAAATAGATGGCATTGCAGATATTGCTTTCTTGCATGCAGTTTGATAACGGATATAGGCCGGGGTCGGAGTCGGAGTCGATGTTTTCAGGCCGGAGTCGGAGTCGGAGTCAGAGTTGCTAACATGATGTCGACTTCGCAGCCCTGCCTAAAACCAAACAAAATCACCTTTTTGTCTCGCTTAAAAAAACTGGAGGTAGCAAACAGCACATCTTTGAGCGCTAGCACATCGCCGCCCGGCGTTGCAGACTCTCCATTGGTCGCGCAGCGGTGGCTGGCCCGCTAACACCAGACGGCAGGCGGCGGCCGGGCGGAAATGATTTGTTCTCAAGAAATAGTACCAGCCCATTCGTTTTAATGTCAATTCAGATGATGACGGGGGTAATCTGGGCCGTATATTGCATCTGTGTCGTTTTCAAGTGAATCCTCCCAACGGTTCCATAGTTACAACCTCACGAACCGTTTGCACTCCTCCACTTGGCCCGTAGACATTTGATCTAGTTCCGATTGGAACAAACGCTAACGTTTGGCGAGATAAATTGTGCACATCCGTGGGCAAACAGTGCACAAGATCGACTCGGATGGCGTTGAGCACCATAACCGAGGCTCGCCGTTCCACTGTACCACTCAAACATGTGCTACGAGTGCTTGGGTACCAGATGGGCGTGCCAGACCCCGTATTTGTCCAAAGTCCGCGTAATACCGGCTACGCTCCCGTACCAAAACAGGTCATTCCAGCTGTGCAAACGACGCGGCGGTAGGGAAGCCTCCGTCGATCTTGTGCACTGTTTGCCCACGGATGTGCACAATTTATATCGCGAAACGTTGCCGTTTGTTCCAATCGGAACTATATAAAATGTCTACGGGCCAAGTGGAGGAGTGCAAACGGTTCGTGAGGTTGTAACTTTGGACCCGTTGGGAGGATTAACTTGAAAACAACACAGATGCAATCTACGGCCCAGATTACCCCGTCATCATTTGAATTGACATGAAAACGCATGGGCTAGTACTATTTATCGAAACAAATAGTCATTTTCGCCCGGCCGCCGCCTGCCGCCTGGTGTTAGCGGTCCAGCCGAAGCTGCGCGGCCAATGGAGAGACTGCAACGCCGGGCGGCGATGTGCTTGCGCTCAAAGCTTGACTGCTACCTCCAGTTTGCTTACATCGAAGAAAAATCATGATATTATTAATTTTAAGCATCCCTCCGTGTTTCCTGCCTATGGCCGTCTGGATCTGTGATAGGCGACACACCCTACTGAACAGGCGCAGCCATGAACCAGTCACATAAATGGCAATGGGGGGTTAAGCATGAATATCTGCCGTTTGGTCCTTCAATGTAATGTATGAGGCATGAGCACATACCTTCATCAGATTACCAGGTAAATGTAATCAGACAACTATGTTTGTGGGTTATCGACGGGCAAGCCCTAGAGATGTCTTGGTACTGCCCGACTATACGTGACTCTTGTTCTGGCGTTGGGCTCATGTAATTACCGCATCTGCGTACGTTACTTGATCTTGTCAGCCTTTGGTATTTAACAGTTCTAGTTGCTTGACAGTACCAGCAGTTCGTTACATCATTCTCTTTTCTATTATTACTGATTGTGTTTTGTGTCTTGTTGCAGACGATCCACCGGACGTGAAGCCTGATCTCGAAATGTTGAAGGTCAAAGAAGAACCACACGACCCAATAACTGGTTATTCTTCAACTGCTGCAGGTATTTAAATGACTACTGAATACTGATAAGGTATTTATAATGACATTTTACTGAGGGAAGACACGATAATGTCTATTCAATAGCGACTGAGACCTCCAAAAGAGTAAGATGGGATGTTGTTTCTACGTTACGGAAACCACTCCATGTAATTCGGTTTAAACAATACCTAAATAAGGGGAGCGTAACTTATGAGGCACACGTAACACGTGTTGGAATACAGCAGCGTAGTCTGGTCCGTCGCTGCGGTCACCCATATGCGCCGACTGGGAACGCCTACATCACCGATTCTTGATGTGGCTGGGATTGAAAACCCAAACTACGTGACCGCCACTAGACTACACATCACTGCTCGACCTACTTGGCTGCGCAGCCGTCTAGTCGCGTGTTATACAATCGGATATAATGTTCTTGTGTTCAGTGTCTTGTGGCCACCTTGAGTGCACTAATTGTACGGGAATATTTCCGTTATCGGTACCAAGCTGACGTACGCGGCGCCCCGAACTCTTGTATGTACCACGTGCAATCGGAAGAGGGTACTCCGTGAAGAGGGGCTTTTTGGTTGGCCACTATGATGCTCTCACACACAGCACCCCCAGACTTATTTATTGCTTCTGTCTCGTACCCTTGGCTTAGACATCGCGAAATTCGCTGATGGTCAGAGTACATACTTATGGTTGAGGCTGGTGGTGTTTGCATAGTCTACGTCTTGAGATCAGTGATTAGCCTTAACTTACCTGTCTATTAGAGCAATTCTTAGAGCAATTAATTTAAAAAAAAGTAATCAATTATGTTTGCTATTTCAATGTTCTGATGCTTCCTTTTTCCATTATATTTTACGCAGACAGTGTCAAGCGGAGGCGTTAAACGTCTGGCCGTAAGACATGACTGATTCTTTACAGATGACCCAGTAAGTGTCACGCCTGGTCTCACCATGCCATTGGAATCCATGAAGGAAGAGGTTGTCGGCGCTGCCACTTCTTCCTCGTCTGCTGACGGTACGTTGTCGTCTTGTTTGAGTCAAATGCCTGGGGTCGGGTCGTGGTGTCTCTTGGTGGCTTGGCATGTTGAGCGAGACATTCTGTGACCGGTAGCCGGGGTGCGCGCAAGTGCGGTGGTGCTTACTACTTATAGCCGTGCAATGCAGCCATCCAGTTGGAGATGACGTCTACGGGTTTGTGATTGGAGCGCACCTTCACTCAAAACCAATCAAGTGGTAGGTACTATGAACCAACATCTAGTCTGAGGGCGGCACCTGACCTGAGGGCGGTACCTAGGATGAGGGCGGCACCTGACCTTACCCCTCCTAAATACGCCCCTGGGACTGGCTCCCGAACCTCTGGATACCCCCCCCCCCCCCCCCACACTCAAAGTTTTGTGGCGATGCCACTGCCTCCAAAGGCACCCTCCGATACACCTCCGAAGGTTCCCTCCCACATACCCCCGAAGGCACCCTCCGATACATTTCGGAGGGCTCCCTCCCACATACCTCCAAAGGCGCCCTCCGATGCGCCTCTGAAGGCGCCATCCCACATAGCTCCAAAGGCAACCTCCGGTACACCTTTGAAAGCACCCTTCCACATGCCTCCAAGAGTGCCCTCCGATACACATCTGAATGAGCTCTCCCAGATGCCTCCAAAGGCGCCCTCCGATACACCTCTGAAGGCGCCCTCCGTTACACCTCTGAAGGCGCCCTCCCATACACCTATGAAGGCGCCCTCCCACTTACCTCTGAAGGCGCCCGCCGGTACATCTTCGAGGTCGCCCTCCCAAATAGCCCCAGAGACGCCCGCTGTGATGAGACCAGAAGCGCCCGGCCTCACCTCACATTCAGCGAAGGGCGCCTTTGTATGTATGGAAGGAGGGCGCCCTCGGTCCTGGCATAGATGTATCTGAACGTGCTTTTGGACTATGTGGGAGGGCGCCTTCAGATGTGTATTGGTGGGCGACTTTGGAGGTATGTGGAAGGGCGCCTTCAGAGGTGCATCGGTGGGCGCCTTTAGTGGTATCTAGGAGGGCGCCTTCAGATATGTATCCAAGGGCACTTTTGGAGGTAACTGGGAGGGCGCTTTTGGAGGTATGTTTGAGGTCGACTTCAGAGGTTTATGTGTATCAAAGGGCGCCTTTGAAGGCATGTAGGAAAGCGTTTTCAGAGGTGTATTTGGAGGTCGCCTTCGTAGCTATGTGGGAGGGCGCCTTCAGATGTGTATTGGAGGGCGCCTCTGGAAGTATTTGGGAGGGCGCTTTGAAGGTATATGGGAGGGCGCATTTGAAAGTATGTGGGAGGCCGTCTTTATAGATGTATCGGAGGGCGCCTTTAGAGGTATGTGGGTGGTCGCCTTCATGGATGTATCGGAGTGCGCCTTTCATTCAGCCACCGTCCTGCCTCATCACCATTCCGCGCCGTGCCGGCCGGCTAGTGGTTAGTGGCCGGCTAATACCAGCACCTTTAGTGTGTCTCCTACCCCACCGTCCTGCCTCATCACCATTCCGCGCCGTGCCGGCCGGCTAGTGGTTAGTGGCCGGCTAATATCAGCTCGTTTGGTGTGTCTCCTACCCCCACCGTCCTGCCTCATCACCATTCCGTGCCGTGCCGGCCGGATAGTGGTTTGTGGCGGGCTAATATCACCACGCCGTGCGCTTCACACACGCCATGCATTGTCGCTTCACAGGCGGCTGCTGTAGACTGGGTGTCGTCCGCCTGCACAGAATACAGCTAAGGGAAGGAGTCTGGCACAGTGGTAAGTTACTTGCTTTCTTTGCCGGGTACCGGGGTTCAAATCCCCCGGCGGGCCTCTGTAGAAGTCGTCTCGGCCCCCATATCCCTCGGAACAAGGTTAGCTCCTTGGTTCGAAGAGGATATAGCGCTTGGTCCACAAACCAACCAAACCAGAATACAGCTGCCTACTATTGATCATTTTTACACCATGTTTGACAAACCAGAATACAGCTGCCTTACGGCCGTGGCCGTACCGTGCTGTGCGCGCCGTCTACCGCTGTTGGCGCACATGTGTAGTGTCTTGTGTGTAGTGTAGTTATTGGCGCACATGTGCAGTGTTTATGTAAAGGGTCATTCCCACTGGGGTGTCCCTCCGCCCCTCACCTGGCAGTGTGTTTTGCAGCAGTAGGTCTGCCCACCTGAGTGTCGTCTCTCCCTCTCCTACCGTGCAGTGTTTATTTAAAGGGTCATTCCCACTGGGGTGTCCCTTCGCCTCCGCCCCTCACCTGGCAGTGTGTTGTGCAGTAGCAGTAGGTCTGCCCACCTGAGTGTCGTCTCTCTCTCTCTCCTACCGTGCAGTGGTTATTTAAAGGGGCATTCCCACTGGGGTGACAATTTTTTTCTTCTTAGTTTGTAATTTGTGTTGGGACGCCCCCGCAAAATGTGATGTTACTAACAAAAACATCACCTGTAAAATTATTCGGAAAAAATATTAATATTTAGAGGTAGCGCAATGGCTTCCAAGATCACACGGCCCCTCTATTAGCCCGCCATTGACGGGGGGGGGGGGCGTTCAACGCCCCCTGATGAATATGCGTAATAACTCAACAACCAACAGCGCTATCAACGTGAAACTTCGCGTACCTTCTTCTACATCGATTTGACGTCTTCTGTGAAACAACAAAGCAATTTTGTTGACAAATTTCGAGTGATAGCGAATTTAGTGACGTCACTACACACGAGTTTTACATCAAAATCAGCTAAACGTTAACAAACCGTATAAATGCCATATTTAGAGCAAAATGAAATCCAAAAACGTGAAAAGATAGCAAATCGCTAGGGCTACAACATGGCTATCTCGGATTTGTGAAAATTCGGGTTTTTGACCACAAAAATTAACAATAATACACTTCTCTTTTTTTGGGGGGGAAATGACCACATTTTTTTTCAAAGACATTCAACAAACCGGAATATATGTGAGAGAACCTCATATGGGCAACTACCATACCAAATTTTGAAATGATATCACTTTTGACTGACTTATGACTCCAAAACGTTGGTCCCAGCTGTGCTCAGTACTAGATGCATGATGGCCGCTCTCATCCAGTTTGGCCGTGGTATTGGCGCCCGCCCAAAGCCGAAGCGTACGAATTCGCCGAGTCTTGACCTTGACAAGTCTATCTGTGTTATAAGGTATAGGTCGCATAACTCCTACGGTCCCAAAGTCGACCCATAGTAATTCTTGCTGTTTTATTATGAAAGAGGCTAAGGCTGTTGAAAATATAATTAACTGCATACGCTTTTTAATTGTAAAGTGCACTGACGGAATGGTGATGTTGAGTTTGCAACATTCAAAAGAAAATAACAGTCCGCAAAGAAGTGATTATAAATAGTGATGTGGCGACTCCAATTTTACCAATGCTTGGCAAGCATGAGTGGTGCAAATGCATTTTTGATCTAATGGGGGGGGGGGAGTTTCGGGAACCAAATTTTGCAGGTGAAATCGGACACGCTTAGTCGACCGATACGCACCAAAAACTCCATATTGGCCTACGAGGTGGCAATGTCCCTTTAAATAACATTGACCAACAGTTTCTTCAATATACAGGTTTGATGTCGGGTGCAATACATAGTCCGATCATATCTCTGTGCTCTGGTGGCAACTGCACGTTCCTAGAACCTTTTTTTTCTTCTCTCAAATATATGCACTTTTCAATGATAAGATGTAGGCAAAAGCGTGCGACCTAAGATGACCCGTAACACTGACCTCAGTGGTCGAATGAAGCTAAACGTTTATGCATGATGATCATTCATTGGGTACTAAACGTGCCCTAAATTTTATTGAAATCGAAAGGGGTCGGGGAATTTCTTGTGCGATCTGACGGAGTCGATCTGAAAATCGAAAAAAAATAATCGATCTGAAGTGCTCAGCCAAGCACTGTGGCCACTAGCTGTGGCACGACCACACAGGATCTAGCGCGCTTGTGCATTTAACTATGTTAAACAAACTTGACATATGTAACCTATGAACAAATAGAATAGAGCTGTTGGAGGAGGCCATCCCCATTTTACACAACACAATCCATTGTTATGCACGGGTTAAAATGGTAACGTGATTGTCATGTTAACGCTTGGTTCTCCCGAAGACACTAATTGAATGTTTGTGGAAGAAAAACACATTCGTCTGCGGTATGTCATACTTTGATGCCAATGCAGTTTGTATTGTAGCTGACATGGAATATCTAAAGCCAGTAGGTAGGTAGATGGTATGTAAAGTCTACGGTTTGCCTTTTTACTGATTAAACATTGCTACCTCACAAAACCTTTGTGACACCTTGTAGTGCTAGTCATTAAACACTGGACATATGACGTTAACAATGAATGGTAGAGGAGTATGAAATTAAGTATACGCTGCCAGTGTGTCATGCCCTCTCCGCAGTAAGTTGTACTTTGTCTTCGCTTACTGAACAGTAGGATGTGTCGCGAAGAGACTTTTTCTCGCGGATCAAAAAAGCTATACTGAGGTTTCACGAAGGCATACCTAAAACCAGGGCTTCTGAGTGAGTCGAAGGAGGAGTCTGAGCCGGAGTCGGTCGGAGTCGCTCGGAGTCGGTCGGAGTCGGTCGGAGTCGGTCGGAGTCGGTCGGAGTCGGTCGGAGTCGGTCGGAGTCGGTCAGAGTCGGTCGGAGTCGGTCGGAGTCGGTCGGAGTCGATCGGAGTCGATCGGAGTCGATCGGAGTCGATCGGAGTCGATCGGAGTCGATCGGAGTCGATCGGAGTCGGTCGGAGTCGGAGGGAGTCGGAGGCGGAGTCGCTAAAATCTTACAGACTCCGACTCCGATCCGGAATCGGAGTCGGCTTTTTGGCAATTGGCTATTACTTTGGTCGGTAGAATAGGGGCATTCACTTTACACCCCTTTCGAAAGAAAATGAGTGGACAATGAAACGAGTGGAAAGTTTACTCAACTAGGGGTAGATTTCCGCCTGATAAAGATAGGGCAATAATGTGTACGTCATCTGATGATGATTGGGGTTTTGGACGCACCGACTCTTGTGGGTGACACGACACCCATTTTAATATCTTCCTGCTCGTTTCGTCAAGGAGATTCGAATCATAACATGGTGACCTGGTTACCTAAGTCAAATTCAAAATGTGACCTCAGGTCAACGTAATTTAAGGTCATGTGGTGAACCAGGTATGTCGTGCTGCGCAATGTCGGACGCGTCTCGACGATACATACACATTACACAGTGGTGCCGGTCTCACGTTCTTATCTTAATTGTCTTAATTATCTTAATTGGTCACCTCATATGACCTGACTCGATCTTGTACTGCTCACTGTGCAATAATTGTACTTGGGGGCCATCAATAATGAGCTGTAATGGCATAATCTTAAAATATTTATTATGATGCGTATCGACCTCTCATACGAAAATATTTGTATATTTGATCGTTGACTGATAATGAGAGGGTCATGCAACTGACCTGACCTTTGGTCACCTATATACAAAATCCGAGATAGCAGGGTCATATGTATCAGTATCTATGTCTTGATTACGTCCTGTGAGTTTTGCAATGCTCAGCCAAACACTGACCAGTGGCTGTGGCACGACCACAAAGGATCTAGCTCGCTTGTGCATTTAACTATGTTAAACAAACTGGACTTTGTAAACGTTGTTTAGATTTCCTTAAAAATCAGACAAGAAACCAATTTTCGGTCGATTTCAGTCGTTCAGGGGCATGTCACGATGCCCCTTACATCCGCTCTTGAGCACCTCCAATGATTTTGGGAAATTCACACCCCTAACTGGTAGACTTGGTTGCCGTAGGTGAGGCGGCGGAGAGCGGCGCACTGATTGGCCAGCTGTAAGACAGCGCAGGATTTGGGAGCAGCAGCGGCTCCGGCGAACACGAGCTTGAACGAGCTGGGGCTGAAGCTCAGCTTCTGCGAGCTGGGCCGGCGGCGGCTGGCTGTGTTTGCCGCTCGGTGCCCGTTTCGCGGGTTCCGCCGCCTGCAGGCGAGCGCGACTGGGCTGGACGCGCGGCCGGCACGCCGCGGCCCGCGCCCGTGCTCGGGCGGCTTGGCATTGTTCTCCATACTGTTAGAATAAATACAAACTGACACAAATAGATGGCATTGCAGATATTGCTTTCTTGCATGCGGTTTGAGAACGGATATAGGCCGGGGTCGGAGTCGGAGTCGATGTTTTCAGGCCGGACTCGGAGTCGGAGTCGGAGTCGGAGTTGCTAACATGATGTCGACTCCGCAGCCCTGCCTAAAACCAAACAAAATCACCTTTTTGTCTCGCTTTAAAAAAAAAAAACTGGAGGTAGCAAACAGCACATCTTTGAGCGCTAGCACATCGCCGCCCGGCGTTGCAGTCTCTCCATTGGTCGCGCAGCGGTGGCTGGCCCGCTAACACCAGACGGCAGGCGGCGGCCGGGCGGAAATGATTTGTTCTCAAGAAATAGTACCAGCCCATTCGTTTTAATGTCAATTCAGATGATGACGGGGGTAATCTGGGCCGTATATTGCATCTGTGTCGTTTTCAAGTGAATCCTCCCAACGGTTCCATAGCTACAACCTCACGAACCGTCTGCACTCCTCCACTTGGCCCGTAGACATTTGATCTAGTCCGATTGGAACAAACGCTAACGTTTGGCGAGATAAATTGTGCACATCGGTGGGCAAACAGTGCACAAGATCGACTCGGATGGCGTTGAGCACCATAACCGAGGCTCTCCGTTTCACTGTACCACTCAAACATGTGCTACGAGTGCTAGGGTACCAGATGGGCGTGCCAGACCCCGTATTTGTCCAAAGTCCGCGTAATACTGGCTACGCTCCGGTACCAAAACAGACCATTCAAGCTGCGCAAACGACGCGGCGGTAGGGAAGCCTCCGTCGATCTTGTGCACTGTTTGCCCACGGATGTGCACAATTTATATCGCCAAACGTTACCGTTTGTTCCAATCGGAACTATATAAAATGTCTACGGGCCAAGTGGATGAGTGCAAACGGTTCGTGAGGTTGTAACCTTGTACCCGTTGGGAGGATTAACTTGAAAACAACACAGATGCAATCTACGGCCCAGATTACCCCGTCATCATTTGAATTGACATGAAAACGCATGGGCTAGTACTATTTATCGAAACAAATAGTCATTTCCGCCCGGCCGTCGCCTGCCGCCTGGTGTTAGCTGTCCAGCCGAAGCTGCGCGGCCAATGGAGAGACTGCGACGCCGGGCGGCGATGTGCTTGCGCTCAAAGCTTGACTGCTACCTCCAGTTTGCTTAAATCGAAGAAAATCATGATATTATTTACTTTTAAGCATCCCTCCGTGTTTCCTGCCTATGGCCGCCTGGATCTGTGATCTGTGACACATCACTGTTCGACCTACTTGGCTGCGCATCCGTCAAGTCGCGTGTTATACAATCGGATATAATGCTTTTGTGATCAGTGTCTAGTGGCCACCTTGAGTGCACTAATTGTACGGGAATATTTCCGTTATCGGTACCAAGCTGACGTACGCGGCGCCCCGAACTCTTGTATGTACCACGTGCAAGCGGAAGAGGGTACTCCGTGAAGAGGGGCTTTTTGGTTGGCCACTATGATACTCTCACACACAGCACCCCCAGACTGATTTATTGCTTCTGTCTCGTACCCTTGGCTTAGACATCGCGAAATTCGCTGATGGTCAGAGTACATACTTATGGTTGAGGTTGGTGGTG
>JAXIVJ010002935.1:100000-101208 GCA_036785665.1 Chirona hameri
TGTTTTGGAGATAGGCTTGATAACTGCAGTTTTTAGTTGTTTTGGAAATACAAGCATAGATTGCATCATTCAAGCATAGATTGAAAAAGTGAACAAGATGTGGTAATATTGATTTATATGTATTCTTACATATTTTTGAGTTAATATTGTCAAATCCTGCTCCTACATTTTTCAGCCCACAAAGGATTTCCTCTACTTCATTTGCATTTGTTGGAGATAGAATCATGTCTTCAATTAGGAAATCTCCCTAAATTATCCAGAGGATCTCTAACAGATGAAGTAATTTTATTTTTTAACTTCTGTCCTATTTCAGTGAAGAACTTGTTAAATTCTGTTGATATTGATATATCATCATCAAACTCTTCACCTGAATCAGACACAAACTTGTTTGGAAGTTCATTGTTTGATGATTTTTGTCGAAGAAGTTGGTTTAGTGTTTTCCAAGTTTGTTTGGGATTATTATGATATTTTGCAAACTCAAACTTATAGTAATGTTTTTAACATTTCTTAATGCTGAGTTGAGACAGTTTCTATATGTGTTATACTTTGCATTATTCTCAGCATTTGGATTTCTCAGTTTTATACTAAACAAAATACTTTTTCTATTTATTGAGTTAAGTAACCCAGGTGTAATCCATGGTTGAATAGCATTATTCCTTCTGGATATTTTTTTTGTTTTTGAAAATTTTGCAATGCCTTTGTTGTAAGAGGTAATTATTATGTTGCAAGCACTTTCAGGATTTGTTTCAGATTGAAAATCTTCTAGTTCTTTGACTAGAAACTCATTGAGATTATCTATATAGTGATAGTCAAAACATGCTTTGACTTCATTTGCAGATGACTTCTTGTCAAGGGTGATGTCAGAAGAAGAGAATATTGAGAAGTGGTCTGAGAAATCTGTTTTTATCACACCTGAGTGTTGCACTACTGAAATAGCATTGCAGAAAATATTATCAATCAGAGTTGAAGATTCTATGGAAACCCTAGTAGCTTTAGAGATTGTTGGAAGAAATCCATATGAGCACATGAGGGTGAAGAATGATTCACCGAAGCTATTGCCAGGCATAGTAAAAAGATCAGCATTAAAGTCACCCACAATATATGTAAGTACATTCAGTCTAGTAATTTGTACCAAACATTGCTCAAGCTCAGAGATAAACTCAATATTATTCCTGGGTGCTCTGTATATTTGAATGATTAGACAATTT
>JAXIVJ010002936.1:0-17500 GCA_036785665.1 Chirona hameri
GGTGTATGGAGGCTTTTCTCGTCACGGCCCGGTCAGGAGGTCAATACTGGTATTCGTTCCCGGAATCGGCCGGTGTGTATGTAATCTGGCCAGCTGGCTGACCTGTTGTCAGGGGTCGTCAGGTATGTTCTCAGCAGCCGGCAGGCGGCCCACCTGGCGACATTCCCGGATAGCCCGCCTGAAGCACAGGAAAACGGGCCCGCGACCGGCGACCGGCCCTCCTCGCGTGTACTGGGTGTGAAACAATGATGCACAGTAGCAGCCGACAGGATACAACTGGTATTAGGCATCGGCAAAACAAAGCGAAACAAAATCATATTGCGCTTTGCAAAACCAGCAACGTTTGACATGAGCAAGTAATGAGCATTTTCCTTGTCATTTGTTCTTCATGACGCCGTCACAGCAATAAAATAAATGTCATGAACCATTGCCCATTGTCCTGTGAATCATATGCGATGATGGTCCATATTCCCAGGTATGCGGCAGTCCTTTTCGAGGAACGCGTTGCTTCGAAACTCATGAAATACATTTTTTATCGGATAGCTTCTGTATAACGATATTCTTAAAAGCTATTGAAAAGTCCTGCTAAACCACTTGAAATGCATGGCATTTGTGTACATTTCAAGTTTTCAAACAAGTGCCTGACATTGTGCAGTCTCTCAAACTACTGGACACTGGGTGGGACCTTGGCTCGGGAGATAGTGCAGTGCCGTGGCTGGCTGAAGAGCGGCTTGCCAGGGAGGCGGGGGGTGTGGGTGTCTCTGCCGAGACTGGCATGCCGTCGCGCCACTCTCTGCCCTGCTCCACGTCCAGAGCGGCGGTATCTGTCACTGGTGCCGCGATTCGCCCATGGTCCCAATGTTATTCTTACCAATGCAGTTTGCACTATAAACAACAGGGAGTCCGGCTCGCTTGAATCACTCCCAAACTGTCACACCCAAGGACGAATTAACTGGTGGAGAGGGCACTGCCAACTCTGTTGACATTATACATTGGCCAGACCACGGGAAGGTACTTCTCGAAAACGAACTTCGCCTTCCTCTCGCATCTCTGTTTCATCGCCTCTCGCTCATAATTTAACGCCACATACAAGTCGCGCTTAGGCTCGGATTACGTAATTAGTGCTTAGCCGATGTCTGCTGGGCTGTCGCACTGCTAACTCGCCTCTCTCCTTCCTGCATGCACCGACAGCCAGACCCGGCCGGCTGTGTAGGCTGTATGAGGTGTAAACTAACGCGGCTATGCGGCTGTGTGAGGGGTGTAAACTAACGCGGCATGTGTTGGCTGTGAGGGGTGTAAACTAACGCGGCTTTGCGGCTGTGTGAGGGGTGTAAACTAACGCGGCTATGCGGCTGTGTGAGGGGTGTAAACTAACGCAGCTATGTAGGCTGTGAGGGGTGTAAACTAACGCGGCTGTGTAGGCTGTGTGAGGTGTAAACTAACTCGGCTATGTAGGCTGTGTGAGGTGTAAACTAACGCGGCTGTGTAGGCTGTGAGGGGTGTAAACTAACGCGGCTATGCGGCTGTGTGAGGGGTGTAAACTAACGCGGCTATGCGGCTGTGTGAGGGGTGTAAACTAACGCGGCATGTGTTGGCTGTGAGGGGTGTAAACTAACGCGGCTATGCGGCTGTGTGAGGGGTGTAAACTAACGCGGCTATGCGGCTGTGTGAGGGGTGTAAACTAACGCGGCATGTGTTGGCTGTGAGGGGTGTAAACTAACGCGGCTTTGCGGCTGTGTGAGGGGTGTAAACTAACGCGGCTATGCGGCTGTGTGAGGGGTGTAAACTAACGCAGCTATGTAGGCTGTGAGGGGTGTAAACTAACGCGGCTGTGTAGGCTGTGTGAGGTGTAAACTAACTCGGCTGTGTAGGCTGTGTGAGGTGTAAACTAACGCAGCTATGTAGGCTATATGAGGTGTAAACTAACGCGGCTGTGTAGGCTGTGTGAGGTGTAAACTAACGCGGCTGTGTAGGCTGTGAGGGGTGTAAACTAACGCGGCTATGTAGGTTGTGAGACGGGTGTGATCCGACCATTGAAGTCTGGATAAGCCGCTGCCGGTCTGCGGTTTGCCGCCTGAGGGTGGCTGTGGCGGCTGCGGCGGTTGCGGCGGCGGCGGCGGCGGCGGCGGCGGCGGCGGCGGCACCGCCCTGCCTATTCTCAGGCTTCCATGCCGGCTCGGCTCGGCGCCGTTCCGCTGCGGAGCTGCTGGGCGGCGCTGCCAAACCGGGCCGGCTTCTCTCAGCAGCAGCAGGGCGGCAGAAATAGGGTCGCTGCCGCCGCGGGATGGCAGCCACCGGAGATAAATTGCCGGCTGGCTATCCCGGGGCCGTTATCCTCACCTGTTGATGAATGGCAGTGGCGGACCGCCGTCCCAGCCCTGATCGGAAACGGCCGCTGTCCGATGATGGGCCGATCATCTGCCGACCAGCGGCCCCGGCCCCCGGCCCCCGGCCCCCGCCCCCGGCCAGCGGCCGGCCGCGGCGGAGAAACGGGCAGGGCACACGGCGACTGCCTGCCGGGACATCCTGCGGTGTCGACAGGCCCGGCGGCTGTGGGCCCCGGCCCGGTCCGCTGGTCCGGCGTAGAGTGTCTGTTGATTGCTGCACCGGAGCGGCATGCAGATGATGATGAATGGCTTCTGAGTCTGCGGGTTCGCCGCCCTCGGTTGGCGACTGTCCGGCCGGCAAGGTCGGCCCGCATGTGTCTAGCAGAGTCATACGCCACAGCTGCCGCCGGTGTGCCGCCGTGATTAAACGCTCCGGCCCGGCGAGGACTTGAGGCTGTACATCACGGCCACACGGCCCGGTCTGAATGCATACTCGCCGCCAAACTCAGGCACTTTTATGCACGGCGTATGACGAGGTGACGTCTCCTGCGAGCGGAATGAGTGGTGACGCTCATGGGGGCAATATACGGTCCAGTCAGCCGCGGTGCAGGGTCGGCAGGGGCGATGAATTGTTGGTGTTTGTGAACGTCGGCTGCAGCGCCGCGCTGGACCGTGGATCACCAGCCCACGTCAGTTGTGACACAGTTCGGACATAATTATGTAGCGTGTATCCGTTTTGCAGGGGCTGCGAGGCTGTTGAGCTGAAGTGGTGCCGTCATTTTTCCCGTGTCTGTTGGCTTAAAGGGAATAGTACACCTTTGACATTAGTTTTTAACTGAGATAGCCAGATTGTCGGGAGTACTGAGAAATCTCCAAATCTGAAATGTTTCCTTCCAAAACGACCTAGTTGCTGAGTTTCAACGCAAAAACCGTTGGGTATATTTGGTCATTTTAAAGGGACAAATAGTGTGACGTTTCGCATACGTCATTAGTATTCCTACCGCACTTCGTTTTCGCCAGGGTAATAGAACAACGTTTTCGCTATTTGGACCGGCCGCCACCGAAACGCATCGTGTGTTCATGAGCTTGAAATATTAATTGCCATAACTTTGTCAATTTGTATTTATTTACATCCACCACATACCGATGAACACATATAAACACATTTGTGGGTAGGTATATCACATTTATGTATGCACATGCACATTATGGGTATGTGTTCACGCAACGCCACTGCAACTCTACTCATACAAGGCCATAGTGTAAACATTCTCACATTTTCAATCGCGACCAATATCACTCGCGAGTCGCGACCCAGCGAATGAGGTTGTTAGTGTTGCTTACATATTCTGATTCAAGGATGGGCTTTTGCCGGTATGACGTCACAATTCGTTTTGGTGACGCAAGATTATTGTGACGTCATATGTATTAATATCAATATTTTACAATTATGCCAAATTGGTACCTTGTTTGCAAAAACGAATGCCAGAACCGTAATCAGGACACTCTTTTCCATCATTCCACGTACTTTTCCCAATGTGTACTATTGTCTTTAATGCGAGTTTGAGACGTTGTCTTTAATGCGAGTTTGACACGTCTGCGCCGGCCAGCCTCGCCCGGGTTTGTGTGCCGACTCAGTCCCGCTGTCCTGCAGACTCCGGTTTTCCCTTTCGGCTCACGCTCGCTGGCTGGGTGGGCTGGTTTTTGTCGGTCCTTGTACCTTGGACCGCGTGGCGCGTGCCCCGTGCTCCCCAGCGCCTCCGGTGTGGTGTTGCTCGTCCCGGCGGTGGTCGGCCCCCGCTTATTCCCTATCGGCCGCCGTCAGCCGGCGGCTCCGTACTCACCTGAGGTCCGTCTTATCTGTGCGCCCGGCGGCCATGTGTCGCCACCTGTGGTCCTCCCGCCCCACCCCGTGCCGGCCCGGCCTGCATCCGGGCCGTTATCCGCGCCGTGCTGCGTACCGGCGGCACCGTGGGTCGGTGTATCGGCAGCGGGCGGCCCGGCACCACACCCCAGTACTGCCGGCGGAGCTGCGCGCGCGCTGATCTCGGCTGGCGGCAGCGCGTGCGGCAGCCATTGTTGCAGCATTCTGATCAATGCTGCGCGCCGCCGCCGCCGCCGCCGCCGATGTATCGGCCATGGGAGGCGCCGCGTCGCCCCCGCCCCCGCCCCCGCCCCCGCCCCCGCCCGGCTGCCGCCGCCACGGCGTACCTCGGCCGGTGGCGAGGCGGCCGGGCGGATCCCGTGTCGGACCATTGTTCCGCCCGCCGCCGTCGAACTACTCTCAGCTCCGGTTGCAGATGTGCACCGTGTGGCGGCGGCGGCGGCGGCGGCGGCGGCGGCGGCAGGCCGACCGACCTTGGCCGGCACCCCATGTGCCGCCATGCAGCGGAGGGCGAGAACGGCGCCCGGTATTGATCGCGGAGAGTGGAGCACGCGGCGGCGGCGGCCGGCGGGCGGTGGCCGATCAGCCGTCACCGGGCGTGCATAATGCGTCCGGTGGCGGGTGGCGGCGGCTTTGTGGCCTCCTCAGCCGGCCGCCGACTTGTTGCTGCCGCCGGCCGCCTCGCCTGCTGCCGGGGGCCGATCAATGACTGGCTGCCATGGCCGGCCGAGCTCTCCAGTCAGCCCCCCCCCCCCCGCCCCGCTCCAACTGCGTACCATGACCGACGGCGGCCGCTGCCGCGCGCGACGCCGCCGCCTAATTTTAGCGGCCGGCCGGAGCGGCGCGGCGCGCGGAGCCGTGCAGCGGCCGTGGGAGGCGGCGGCCGAGGGCTGACGCCTGACGGCCCGTCCCGCTCTGCTGACCGGCGTCAGTCAGCGCTTTCGGCGCCGAGCGCGCCCCGCCGCGCCTGCGGGACCTGCCAGGAGCCGCCTCGCGCCGCGCCACACCACCGTACACACCCACGCGCCGCGCCGACAGCCGCACGGCCTGCTGCCGGGGGCCGGCGGAGCAACATGTGGCGGCACGGGCACGGCGGCGGCGGCGTACCGTGGCCGTGCCGCGCCGCCGCCGGCCGCGGGGTGGCTATGGAAACCGCCGGGCGGCCGCCGCGGCGCCGAAGGTGAACTGGTTTCAGCGCGCCGCGCGCGGCCTCGGCAATGAATGGGCACGCATCGTCGGAGTGCAGCGGCTGCTCACGGCGGCGGCGGCGGCGGCGGTGAGCCACGGTGGAGCTGCCGGAGCTAATCGCCGCCCGGAGCCGCTCCGCCGCCGCCTCCGCCGCCTCCGCCGCCGACCCCGTTACCGTCCCGGCGAAAATAAACGCCACTTTAGCGCTGACGAATGGGTGGGTATCGGTGTCGGTGGCGGCGGCAGCGGTCGGCTGATGGCTCATGGCAACTCCCCCGCCGCCGCCGCCACCGTCAGCACGTCACCGGCGGCCCGCTAGCGGTTTTATCCGATAAGCGGCGTCGCTGACAGCCGACTGCACCTGGCTCCGTATTTATGTTGGACTGAGCCGGGCCGAGCAGCTCGGACCGAGCTGCCTGCGTATCCGGACAATGAGGTCGGCCGCGCGCCGGTCTGCACCGCGAGCCTGCAGCGGCGGCCGAGCTGAGCTGTCCGCCGGGAACGCCATCACCCGCTCATGGCAGTCTCCGCCGCCGCCGTCGTCCTCATTTCGGCCAGCAGGGCGGAGCGGCAGCGGAGCCTGTCAGTGGCGGGATTATCTGTCTCCTGTCCCGGGACTCGGGAGGAGGTCGGTCAGCCGGCTAGCCGGAATGGGACGGCTCAGCGTGGTATGCGCGCCGCAGAATGCGCCGGCCGCCGGTGAACGGTAAAGGACGATGCGGCAATCCTGCGCGCGGACCGGGCGTCCGTCCCGTCACGTCCCGACGTCCGGCCGGTCCGGTCCGGTCCGCCCGCTCGGCCGTGCTCTGAGGCTCGCATGACCGCCCGGGGCCCCCTCCAAAAAGCTGCTCGGCTGTCAGGTGACAGCGCGCGCGCGCATAGTTTTCCGGGAAGCGGCCGCGCGCCGAACGGAGCGGCGCGCACTATTTATGCAGCGATACCCCGGCACCGGCCGCCGCCTGCACCCAGCAGGTTATGCTAAACGGACGCCGCGTGCATGACTTGTGTGTCTTCCCTTCCTTGTCAGGAACGGAGGACGCAGCCTACTTGCTCGTCGGTGGCCGAGCATGAGAATGGCATACATTTCAAACAGGCGCAACCGGGACGTGTGAATATACAGAGAAATTGAAGCATCGAATTCTAGCTAGGACCACTCGAGTACTGCCCAGATTAATAACTAGTTCCCTTGCATCTGTGGCCATCTTGCCACTGCTGTTCTGCATTCTGGGTGAGCAGCTGACCTGACCTCGTGTGTGTATCCGTGTTCTCACCAGGTGGCGCTGTTGGCCCGACCCCCGTATGTTTCACAGCGGCATCGCCAGGCCTGCCGCTCTGACCCGTGTGTTTCTGCGTGTCTCCGCCAGGTGGTGCTGTCTGCCTGTTCGCCGTACTTCCAGTCCCTGTTGCTGAACAACCCGTGCAAGCACCCGATCATCATTCTGCCGCGCGACGTACGCTACTCCGACCTGCGCCACGTCATCGAGTTCGTCTACAAGGGCGAGATCGACGTGGCGCAGGAGCAGCTGGACAACCTTCTGCAGACCGCTGACCAGGTGAGGCAGCGAGGGATGGAGCGGGGAGGGACGGCAGAGCCAGGGGAGAGACGGCAGAGCCAGGGGAGAGACGGCAGAGCCAGGGGAGAGACGGCAGAGCCAGGGGAGAGACGGCAGAGCCAGGGGAGAGACGGCAGAGGAACGCAGGGAGGGCAGGACTAGACATGCTGGAGAAAGGCAGAAGACAATCTGTTCCATATAAGCGTATGCATGATGCAAGTGGAATTAGTGGCTTTGTTCAAATGAGCGGACGATGGACGACATGACGGCTCAGTGTCTTCTGCCACTGGTAATGAGACGGTGAGCGCGTCACAGTGTAAGTCTGTGAGCTCTGGACCCTCGGAGCCGGCCGCTCTGTCAGGGGGGGGGGGGGGCTGCTCTGGGCCCTCGGAGCCGGCCGCTCTGTCAGGGGGCTGCTCTGGACCCTCGGAGCCGGCCGCTCCAGTGTAAGTCTGTGATCTCTGGGCCCTCAGAGCCGGCCACTCCAGTGTAAGTCTGTGAGCTCTGGGCCCTCGGAGCCGGCCGCTCCAGTGTAAGTCTGTGAGCTCTGGGCCCTCGGAGCCGGCCGCTCCAGTGTAAGTCTGTGAGCTCTGGACCCTCTGAGCCGGCCGCTCCAGTGTAAGTCTGTAAGCTCTGGACCCTCGGAGCCGGCCGCTCTGTCAGGGGGGGCTGCTCTGGGCCCTCGGAGCCGGCCGCTCTCTCGGGGGGGGGGGGGGCTGATCTGGGCCCTCGGAGCCGGCCGCTCTGTCGGGGGCTGCTCTGGGCCCTCGGGAGCCGGCCGCTCTGTCGGGGGGCTGCTCTGGGCCCTTGAAGCCGGCCGCGCTCTCGGGGGGGGGGGGGCTGATCTGGGCCCTCGGAGCCGGCCGCTCTGTCGGGGGCTGCTCTGGGCCCTTGAAGCCGGCCGCTCTCTCGGGGGGGGGGGGGCTGATCTGGGCCCTCGGAGCCGGCCGCTCTGTCGGGGGGCTGATCTGGGCCCTTGAAGCCGGCCGCTCTCTCGGGGGGGGGGGGGGGGGCAGATCTGGGCCCTCGGGAGCCGGCCGCTCTGTCGGGGGGGGGGCTGCTCTGGGCCCTCGGAGCCGGCCGCTCTGTCGGGGGAGGGACAGGTGGCTGAGTGGAGCGCCTGGTCTCGCCCTGGGCGGAGCTGGTTGGCCGGCAGACGGACGGTGAGGTGAAACTGCCGTCCCTCGCCGTCCCTCAGCCGAACGCGCTGATAAGACAGGCCGCTCTGCCGCTGCTGTGCCGCGCCAGGTGAGAGGCCGCCGTAATCTGCCCCGGCCGGCCGACACGCCTCGCCGAATGAGCAGCAGGCCGCTGAGAGTCCAACAGGTGAAACGGACGGCCGACGCGAGGCCGATCGCCCAGCAGTGACGAAAACCCTGTGTATGTCGCTTCTCTAATAGCGTCGTTGTTTTAGCAGGGTTTCACCGGTCCAGAAACTCGTACATTTTGCGTGTAATAACTTCAGCTGACTCGGAAAGCAGCCGTACCTTACCCGACGAGCTTGCATCGAAAAGCGGAGAATGTATGCACTATCATGAATTCATGACACATCAAACTTTGCAAACTGCTGGACAAGTAGAGATCAGTCGTGCAAACTGAACAGGTAGCGCTCCTAACCCCCAAGAGATTGTCGGTAAACCTGTTCTAATACTTAAATAGGCCCTGCGGCGAACGCTGATCAGAGTTGTGGCGGAGTGTGCACGTTCCAGAGCACCTGCCACACCGGTGAATCTGTGGACGGCGAGACCCAGCAACAGCTCCACTGGCTCGGAACGCATCAGACAGCCGAGTCCTCTGAGCAGTGGGCAGCCTCACAGCGGCCAATGAGCGGGGGTCTGTCTCAGAGTCGTGAGGCGGTGATGAGGGTTGTTGACTGTTGAGGGTCAGACGATTGTGTCGCCGTGTTGCGCCCCGCTCCCGCCGACCGACCGACCGACCGACCGACCGACCGACCGACCGACCGACCGACCGACCGACCGACCGACCGACCGACCGACCGACCGACCGACCGACCGTCGGTCCGTCGGTCCGTCCGTCCGTCCGTCCGTCCGTCCGTCCGTCCGTCCGTCCGTCCGTCCGTCCGTCCGTCCGTCCGTCCGTCCGTCCGTCCGTCCGTCCGACCGACCGACCGACCGACCGACCGACCGACCGACCGACCGACCGACCGACCGACCGACCGACCGACCGACCGACCGACCGACCGACCGACCGACCGACCGACCGACCGACCGTCCGTCCGTCCGTCCGTCCGTCCGTCCGTCCGTCCGTCCGTCCGTCCGTCCGACCGACCGACCGACCGACCGTCCAGTCGAGGCAGACGGCAGACGGCCGGGCCGCTGGCTGGCGCGATGGCCGAGATTGCGCCGCTGATTAGCATAATGCATGGCGTCTGAGGCGGCACCGGGCGGTGGAGACTGGAGACTGGAGAGCGGAGCGGCCGGGCGGCCGGGCGGTACCGAGAGGTCAGCAGCACATGCCGCCCGGCCCGACTCTGTCGGCAGCCGGCGCCTCCTGCCCTGCCGCTGATCCGGCCCTCGACCGCGCTGACAGGGTCTGAAAGGCGCTGATGGGGCGCTGACCAGGGGCTAGCAGACTGACGGACTCTGACGGGCGCTGACGGACACTGACGGACGCTGACGGAATCTGACGGACACTGACGGGCTCTGACGGACGCTGACGGACTCTGACGGGCTCTGACGGGCTCTGACGGTCTCTGACGGTCTCTGACGGACTCTGACGGACGCTGACGGACTCTGACGGGCACTGACGGACACTGACGGACACTGACAGACACTGACAGACACTGACAGACACTGACGGGCTCTGACGGGCTCTGACGGGCACTGACGGACTCTGACGGGCACTGACGGGCACTGACGGGCTCTGACGGTCTCTGACGGTCTCTGACGGGCTCTGACGGGCTCTGACGGGCTCTGACGGACGCTGACGGACGCTGACGGACGCTGACGGACGCTGACGGGCTCTGCTGACGGACTCTTGACAGACAATGACGGGACATTGGAGGGCGCTGCCGGACTATGGCGGACTGGGATGGACTACGACGCACGGCGGTGTGCCTGTTTGTCGTCTCTGATGACCAGCCGTGACCTTTGTGCGGCATGAGGCCTGGAGCGTCCAGACACCAGCGGCCCTCATGGCTGCTGTCAGCGGCCGGGTCTTCACACCGAGCTGACGGAGCCGTCAGGCGCTCTGTTGCCCTTCCTGCATTCCTGGCCGTGGTCAGGCCCGGGCCGAGCGGCCGGGCGGCCCGGATAAAGTGGCGTTGGGAAGTGCAGTCGGGCCGGCGGCCGGGCGGCCCGGATAAAGTGGCGTTGAGAAGTGCAGCCGGGCCGGCGGCCGGGCGGCCCGGATAAAGTGGCGTTGGGAAGTGTAGCCGAGCCGGCGGCCGGGTATTGGGCAGGGTTTGATGGAGCGTGCTCTCCGTCAGACGGAAGGCTGAGTTATATTGCAGCGGAGCCGTCTGCGGCTTATCGAGCTCGGTCAGAGCCAGTGCTGGTCTGATTGGCCCCATGTAGCTTCATGTGGTCCCACGGTGTCACCGCCGTGCTCGTTCCTCCCCGACTGGGCCATCGTGGCTTGCTCACGTTCAGTGAGGGTGTTTCACTTCTTTCCGCAGTTAAATGCCACTCCGTCAGTGTCATTGTCACCAGTTTGACGTTGCTTTCCTACTGCTCAGTGTTCGGCTCACTGTGCTCCGGGCTCAGTGTTCCGGTCTGACTGTGCTCCGGGCTCAGTGTTCCGGTCTGACTGTGCTCCGGTCTGACTGTGCTCCGGGATCAGTGTTCCGGTCTGACTGTGCTCCGGGATCAGTGTTCCGGTCTGACTGTGCTCCGGGCTCAGTGTTCCGGTCTGACTGTGCTCCGGGATCAGTGTTCCGGTCTGACTGTGCTCCGGGCTCAGTGTTCCGGTCTGACTGTGCTCCGGGCTCAGTGTTCCGGGCTCACTGTGATCCGGGCTCACTGTGCTCCGGGCTCAGTGTTCCGGGCTCACTGTGCTCCGGGCTCAGTGTTCGGCTGACTGTGCTCCGGGCTCAGTGTTCCGGGCTCACTGTGCTCCATGCTCAGTGTTCGGCTGACTGTGCTCCGGGCTCACTGTGCTCCGGGCTCAGTGTTCCGGGCTCACTGTGCTCCGGGCTCAGTGTTCCGGGCTCACTGTGTTCCGGGCTCAGTGTTCCGGGCTCACTGTGCTCCATGCTCAGTGTTCCGGTCTGACTGTGCTCCGGGATCAGTGTTCCGGTCTGACTGTGCTCCGGGCTCAGTGTTCCGGTCTGACTGTGCTCCGGGCTCAGTGTTCCGGGCTCACTGTGCTCCATGCTCAGTGTTCCGGTCTGACTGTGCTCCGGGATCAGTGTTCCGGTCTGACTGTGCTCCGGGATCAGTGTTCCGGTCTGACTGTGCTCCGGGCTCAGTGTTCCGGTCTGACTGTGCTCCGGGCTCAGTGTTCCGGGCCCACTGTGCTCCGGGCTCACTGTGCTCCGGGCTCACTGTGCTCCGGGCTCAGTGTTCCGGGCTCACTGTGTTCCGGGCTCACTGTGTTCCGGGCTCACTGTGTTCCGGGCTCACTGTGCTCCGGGCTCAGTGCTCCGGGCTCACTGTGTTCCGGGCTCACTGTGTTCCGGGCTCACTGTGTTCCGGGCTCACTGTGTTCCGGGCTCACTGTGTTCCGGGCTCACTGTGTTCCGGGCTCACTGTGCTCCGGGCTCACTGTGTTCCGGGTTCACTGTGTTCCGGGCTCAGTGTTCCGGGCTCACTGTGCAGGTGTCATCGCCGTCTGCCGGCTTCGATCCTAGCCTCCCTATCTCAGCTCTCTCAGCTCTCTCAGCTCTCTCAGCTCTCTCAGCTCTCTCAGCTCTCTCAGCTTTCTCAGCTCTCTCAGCTCTCTCAGCTCTCTCAGCTCTCTCAGCTCTCTCAGCTCTCTCAGCTCTCTCAGCTCTCTCAGCTCTCTCAGCTCTCTCAGCTCTCTCAGCTCTCCCTGGCAGCGGGCTAACCTCCCTATCTCAGCTCTCTCAGCTCTCCCAGCTCTCTCAGCTCTCTCAGCTCTCTCAGCTATCTCAGCTCTCTCAGCTCTCTCAGCTCTCTCAGCTCTCTCAGCTCTCTCAGCTCTCTCAGCTCTCCCTGGCAGCGGGCTAACCGCTCTCTGCCGTTCCCACAGCTCGCAGCCGGCTCTCTCGTTGTTCACCGGCAGTAGTGAGACAATGACGGGTGTCGGTTCCCACCGCTCGAGTGCCCTCGCCTCTCGCCCTCCCCCTCTCTCTTTCTCTCTCTTTCTCGTCCGTGTTGATTCCGGTCGCCCTGTGTCGAGTGGTGCTGTAGGCAGCGGTTGGAGTGTGGGATTAGGATACGAATCGGTGAGCGTGAAATTTGCTGCCCGAGAAAACGTCCAGACCAACACGTGAATTAGTTGCAAAAGTTAGGTCATTGTCCATGTTTGCAAGTTTCAACATGAACGTGACCAATTGATTGCATGTTATAGCGATAGTGACGAAATATTCGGTTGGGTATCATCCAATTGTGTCAAATTTCCCCCCAGAATCGGAAGCACATCCTTTGTGGTGTCTTGAGCTCCTTCAAAATATATCGATGTTCGGCCACTGACTGCTTGAACACACACACACACACACACACACACACACACACACACACACACACATATATATATATATATATATATATATATATATATATATATATATATATATATATATATATATATATATCTTGTTGAAGGATGCGCAGACATCAGCTGTATGCGTAGACATCAGCTGTTTCCATGTTGGTCTTCATTTATAGGCATTTCCATGTGGCAGGCACTGGTTCCAGCCGTCGTTCTCACCAGTCAGGGGCTCAGTCCACGGACGGTCGTGTCTCCGCCGTCTCCTCCGTCTCCTCCCGCTCGGCTGCCGTCAGGAGCTCAGTCCACGGACGGTCGTATCTCCGCCGGCTCTCCTCCGTCTCCTCCATCTCCTCCCGCTCGGCTGCCGTCAGGAGCTCAGTCCACGGACGGTCGTGTCTCCGTCGACTGTCCTCCCGTCTCCTCCGTCTCCTCCCGCTCGGCTGCCGTCAGGAGCTCAGTCCACGGACGGTCGTGTCTCCGCCGACTCTCCTCCGTCTCCTCCGTCTCCTCCCGCTCTGCTGCCGTCATTACTCGGCTTTCTCTCGGCGGCCGGCGGGCGGGCGTACCGATCGCCAGGTTAGGTTGGGTCGTAAACAGCCCGCTGACACGCCCGGCCCAGCCCGGCCCAGCCCGGCCCAGCCCGGCCGGCGGCGGCGCACAATGCAGCCGGTGTGGGGCGACCCCGGCTTACCTGGTGTCGACTCCGGCTGACCTGGCTCCGGTGTCGGCTCCGCCCGACCTGTGGCCGGTGTGACCCCGCCCGACCTGTGGCCGATGTGACCCCGGCTGACCTGGCGCCGGTGTGACCCCGGCTGACCTGGCGCTGGTGTGACCCCGGCTGACCTGGCGCTGGTGTGACCCCGGCTGACCTGGCGCCAGTGTCGGCTCCGCCCGACCTGTGGCCGGTGTGACACCGCCCGACCTGTGGCCGGTGTGACACCGCCCGACCTGTGGCCGGTGTGACCCCGGCTGACCTGGCGCTGGTGTGACCCCGGCTGACCTGGCGCCAGTGTCGTCTCCGCCCGACCTGTGGCCAGTGTGACTCGGGCTGACCTGTGGCCGGTGTGACCCCGGCTGACCTGGTGTCGGCTCCGGCTGACCTGGCGCCGGTGTGACTCTGGCTGACCTGGCGCCGGTGTGACCCCGGCTGACCTGGTGTCGGCTCCGCCCGACCTGTGGCCGGTGTGACCCCGGCCGACCTGTGGCCGGTGTGACCCCGGCTGACCTGGCGCCGGTGTGACCCCGGCTGACCTGGTGTCGGCTCCGCCCGACCTGTGGCCGGTGTGACCCTGGCCGACCTGTGGCCGGTGTGACCCCGGCTGGCCTGTGGCCGGTGTGACCCCGGCTCACCTGGCGCCGGTGTGACCCCGGCTGACCTGGTGTCGGTGTGACCCCGGCTGACCTGGTGTCGGCTCCGCCCGACCTGTGGCCGGTGTGACCCCGGCCGACCTGTGGCCGGTGTGACCCCGGCTGACCTGGCGCCGGTGTGACCCCGGCTGACCTGGTGTGACCCCGGCTCACCTGGCGCCGGTGTGACCCCGGCTGACCTGGCGCCGGTGTGACCCCGGCAGGTGCCCTGTCTGATCGCTGTCGGCGGCCACCGAGCCGCAGCTCTCGAATTAGGAGGGTTCTCCCTAGAGAAGCTACTTGTGAAGCTCTGACCCTGATCCATGAGGGAAATGATGAATGATTGAATACCACCTGACTCAGTGAGTGCGGAATGAAATAGCCCGCGAAGTATGCCGCAGTCGGTGGTGTTGTCTATTTCTACTGCAACTGCAATACAAAGGAGCCGTTAGGCTTGCAACCTTTCAATTAGCCCAATGTTGAACAACCCGATCGATTTTATTTGAAGAGCTGATTCTCAGCGTTCGTCGGGTCCGTACCCAATTGCTGTCTGTTTGTCTGTCTGTCTGTTGTCGTTTAACCCGTGCCGGGTGTGCAGCGTGCCGGGCTGGTCTGTTTTATGCAACTATTCCCCGTGGTGAGGTCAGCCGTCCTGATGGCACACTTGGCGCTCGTCCAGTCAGCGGCGCGGCCCCGGGTCGCCGTGTCTGTCGTCCGTCTCCTCCGCCGCGCCCTGGCCAGGCTCTGCACAGCTGCCGCTCCCTGAGGCAGTGGAGGGGGCTCCCCGCCCTCCACAGCTGCCGCTCCCTGGGGCTCCCCGCCCTCCACAGCTGCCGCTCCCTGGGGATCCCCGCCCTCCACAACTGCCGCTCCCTGGGGATCCCCGCCCTCCACAACTGCCGCTCCCTGGGGCTCTCCGCCCTCCACAACTGCCGCTCCCTGGGGATCCCCGCCCTCCACAACTGCCGCTCCCTGGGGATCCCCGCCCTCCACAACTGCCGCTCCCTGGGGCTCTCCGCCCTCCACAACTGCCGCTCCCTGGGGCTCCCCGCCCTCCACAACTGCCGCTCCCTGGGGCTCTCCGCCCTCCACAACTGCCGCTCCCTGGGGATCCCCGCCCTCCACAACTGCCGCTCCCTGGGGATCCCCGC
The DNA here is from genome assembly GCA_036785665.1 of Chirona hameri. Lineage (NCBI taxonomy): Eukaryota > Metazoa > Arthropoda > Thecostraca > Balanomorpha > Balanidae > Chirona > Chirona hameri. Next base: position 15,086 of record JAXIVJ010002936.1, read on the forward strand.
CCTCCACAACTGCCGCTCCCTGGGGCTCTCCGCCCTCCACAACTGCCGCTCCCTGGGGATCCCCGCCCTCCACAACTGCCGCTCCCTGGGGATCCCCGCCCTCCACAACTGCCGCTCCCTGGGGCTCTCCGCCCTCCACAACTGCCGCTCCCTGGGGATCCCCGCCCTCCACAACTGCCGCTCCCTGGGGATCCCCGCCCTCCACAACTGCCGCTCCCTGGGGATCCCCGCCCTCCACAACTGCCGCTCCCTGGGGATCCCCGCCCTCCACAACTGCCGCTCCCTGGGGATCCCCGCCCTCCACAGCTGCCGCTCCCTGGGGCTCTCCGCCCTCCACAACTGCCGCTCCCTGGGGCTCCCCGCCCTCCACAACTGCCGCTCCCTGGGGGCCCCGCCCTCCACAACTGCCGCTCCCTGGGGATCCCCGCCCTCCACAACTGCCGCTCCCTGGGGCTCTCCGCCCTCCACAACTGCCGCTCCCTGGGGCTCCCCGCCCTCCACAACTGCCGCTCCCTGGGGATCCCCGCCCTGGCACAGCTGCCGCTCCCTGGGGCTCTCCGCCCTCCACAACTGCCGCTCCCTGGGGATCCCCGCCCTCCACAACTGCCGCTCCCTGGGGATCCCCGCCCTGGCACAGCTGCCGCTCCCTGGGGCTCTCCGCCCTCCACAACTGCCGCTCCCTGGGGATCCCCGCCCTCCACAACTGCCGCTCCCTGGGGCTCTCCGCCCTCCACAACTGCCGCTCCCTGGGGCTCCCCGCCCTCCACAGCTGCCGCTCCCTGGGGCTCCCCGCCCTCCACAACTGCCGCTCCCTGGGGCTCCCCGCCCTCCACAACTGCCGCTCCCTGGGGCTCCCCGCCCTCCACAACTGCCGCTCCCTGGGGCTCCCCGCCCTCCACAACTGCCGCTCCCTGGGGATCCCCGCCCTCCACAACTGCCGCTCCCTGGGGCTCCCCGCCCTCCACAACTGCCGCTCCCTGGGGCTCCCCGCCCTCCACAACTGCCGCTCCCTGGGGATCCCCGCCCTCCACAACTGCCGCTCCCTGGGGCTCTCCGCCCTCCACAACTGCCGCTCCCTGGGGCTCCCCGCCCTCCACAACTGCCGCTCCCTGGGGATCCCCGCCCTCCACAACTGCCGCTCCCTGGGGCTCTCCGCCCTCCACAACTGCCGCTCCCTGGGGCTCTCCGCCCTCCACAACTGCCGCTCCCTGGGGATCCCCGCCCTCCACAACTGCCGCTCCCTGGGGATCCCCGCCCTCCACAACTGCCGCTCCCTGGGGCTCTCCGCCCTCCACAACTGCCGCTCCCTGGGGCTCTCCGCCCTCCACAACTGCCGCTCCCTGGGGCTCTCCGCCCTCCACAACTGCCGCTCCCTGGGGATCCCCGCCCTCCACAACTGCCGCTCCCTGGGGCTCTCCGCCCTGGCACAACTGCCGCTCCCTGGGGATCCCCGCCCTCCACAACTGCCGCTCCCTGGGGCTCTCCGCCCTCCACAACTGCCGCTCCCTGGGGCTCTCCGCCCTCCACAACTGCCGCTCCCTGGGGATCCCCGCCCTCCACAACTGCCGCTCCCTGGGGCTCTCCGCCCTCCACAACTGCCGCTCCCTGGGGCTCTCCGCCCTGGCACAGCTGCCGCTCCCTGGGGATCCCCACCCTCCACAACTGCCGCTCCCTGGGGATCCCCGCCCTCCACAACTGCCGCTCCCTGGGGCTCTCCGCCCTGGCACAGCTGCCGCTCCCTGGGGATCCCCGCCCTCCACAACTGCCGCTCCCTGGGGATCCCCGCCCTCCACAACTGCCGCTCCCTGGGGCTCTCCGCCCTCCACAACTGCCGCTCCCTGGGGCTCTCCGCCCTCCACAGCTGCCGCTCCCTGGGGATCCCCGCCCTCCACAACTGCCGCTCCCTGGGGCTCTCCGCCCTGGCACAACTGCCGCTCCCTGGGGATCCCCGCCCTCCACAACTGCCGCTCCCTGGGGCTCTCCGCCCTCCACAACTGCCGCTCCCTGGGGCTCTCCGCCCTCCACAACTGCCGCTCCCTGGGGATCCCCGCCCTCCACAACTGCCGCTCCCTGGGGCTCTCCGCCCTCCACAACTGCCGCTCCCTGGGGCTCTCCGCCCTGGCACAGCTGCCGCTCCCTGGGGATCCCCACCCTCCACAACTGCCGCTCCCTGGGGATCCCCGCCCTCCACAACTGCCGCTCCCTGGGGCTCTCCGCCCTGGCACAGCTGCCGCTCCCTGGGGATCCCCGCCCTCCACAACTGCCGCTCCCTGGGGATCCCCGCCCTCCACAACTGCCGCTCCCTGGGGCTCTCCGCCCTCCACAACTGCCGCTCCCTGGGGCTCTCCGCCCTGGCACAGCTGCCGCTCCCTGGGGATCCCCACCCTCCACAACTGCCGCTCCCTGGGGATCCCC